>JAQZBX010006220.1:0-53839 GCA_029593785.1 Cabassous unicinctus | reverse complement strand
AAAGACACAGTTAGAAAACATGACCTTGTTCAGTGGTGCATCAGTGCTAGGGGGACTGAAAAACATTCAATTCAGTAAGTCTGAAGTACAAGGGCCAAGTGTGGTGAAAAATGAAGCTGGAGGAGTAGGTAAAGACAAACATTGCAGAAGGCTCTGCAAAATCTTATTAAATTTTGACCTTATTAAGAACTTTGGTTTGTATCCTGACAGCAATGGGAAGCCAGCAAAGAGATTTCAGCAGGAATCAGATATGAGTTTGCTTCGAGGAACATCCTTCTGGCTGCCCTGGAAACACTCCACCAAAAGGGCAAGACTGAGGGCAGAGAGACCAACAAGGAGGCTGCAGCAGTGACCCAATGGAGGGATGCTGGTGGTTTGGGTCCTAGTAACACTATTGGGGATAGGGAATAGTGGAGGGATTTGTGAACTCTCTAGGAGGTGCCTTCGCGTTGCAGTTAAATTTGATTACCGGTATTAGAATATTCATTTATTCAACCCACTAAGTTAAATTGTAATATAAATGGACCAGAAGGTGAGAAATGACCCACTAAAGTGTCACTTTACTGACAATAGTAAAATAGCAAAATATTTCATTGGCTGTGCCTAACGCCTATGGAAGAGGCCACTTCCAGTCAATCCCTTGGCTGAGGTCTGCTTTCACTCTGCTGCTGACTATGCATGAGCGAGGTCCTGGGGCAGAGACTCCAGGTTCCCTGGGTTAAAGGCAGGGCCCAGGATACTGCCAAGGAATGGAAATCTTGTGATATCTTGGTGGTGGGGCATGGAATAGGGGCTAAGAAAAGTGAGGTCATCAGGGGCTTCTGAATTAGGTCCAAACACAGGATTGGAGGGACAAAGGAGGGTTGAGGGACCCCCAGAAACAAATGACACATTCTATGCCGTCTTCATTGCCGTGGCCCTTAGAGCAAGCTTTAGATGCAGACGGCTGGCCTTGTAGAAAGTTTAATTCTGCCAGTTTTGCTGGTGCTTCCCACATTAATCATCTTTTCCTCTTTCTACAGAAACTTCAATACCAACTCAAAATCTTCTCTCTGTTATTTTATCAGATTGAAAAATATTTTAGTCTCTACACATAAGATCTCCTTGGCTTGGCTCCAGCCGCAATCATTTTTATCATCTTTTCTTGTTTCTCCCATTCACAACCAATGCTTGATTAATTTACACCAATCCTAGATTCACTCCCCACCCTTCCAAAAAAACAAGCTCCTCGTGTCTTAAAATTGCTTTTCAAGTGCCATTAGATATTTAAGCCACCCCTACCTATCATCAAAAATGATTCCTTTGTATAGATGAAGCCATTCATTTTAGAAATCTTGGTTAAACAAAAACCAAAAGCCAGCTGGCTTCCTAAATCTGGTTTACCTCTCATTTACTAATATTTTTCATTCTTCATGTTATTTGGATGATAAGTATATCAGGTAGGGTGATTTGGTCACAAATAACACAAGACTTATTTTGTAATGGCTTTTAAAAAAGGAGAATTGTTATTCCACATAACAAAAATGGTAAGGAAATTGTTTTAATGGAGTATCTCTACAGCCCTATCAGCAGCTTGGATTTGTTCTTTTCCATCCGTCTTCAATTTTTTTCAAGCTGGTCCCTTTGTGGGTGTAAGATGGCTTCAGCACATCCAAACATCATGTTCTCACACAGCAATGTCCAAGGGTAGAAAGGGAAAATGACCTTTATTTTTTTAGAAAGAGAAAAATTCTTCCAAATACTACATTGCCCTAGTTCTCATTGGCCAGAACATCAGCTCATGCCCTTTCTTCAACCAAGGCTGGCAAATGAACAGAGTATCAGAACTGGCTCAAACTAATAAGGATTTACCCCTGGCCTCCCCTGAAGCACTTGACAGCTAAAGCCTGAAGGAAATCCGAGTTCTATTAGCAGGAAGGGAGTGAGCCAACAGCAGTGACTTTCCCAGGAAGACTGATTACAAGGTGGCTGCTTGCGGAGGTTAGACAACAAAACCCTATTTGACTCAGACTTTGGAATTTAAAAACGTTTCGTTTATGGTCAGCAAACTTTAATGGTAGGTCTTAAATTTTCTGGGCCGTAAGTGCCTTCTTTTCCCCTTGGTGGCGCTACTTAACTTTTAGAGGGTTAATAACCACCATCAGATATCTTGAGACTTACGGATCCTTTACCCTCAGGGGAAAAAGATTCATAAATACACCCATTTGCAAAATTTTGCTTAGGTTCAGGGGGGTAATGAACCCCCTGAAACTCACTCACAGGCTTTCTGTTTAGGACTCTTCATGTTCTTCCAAGCACTTAAATAGAAACTAAGATGTTGGCGAGAAAAATGTTAATCTGATACATAGACTCATTTTACCCATATCCATGCAAGAAGTTTATTCTTTGAGTCAACAATTCAAATTAGACCCTTAAATTCCACAAGGAAATACTAGGTTTCCCACCCCCATAGCTTGTACATAAATCATTTTCATACTCCTCCTATGAAAATTATGATGCACTCTCCAGGAAAATGCCAAGTGCAGCTGAAATAACTACTGTCCAGCTCCTGTCAAAATGCCAGTGGAAAGATCTTAATGTAACAAGCAGGTAAAAATATTTCTAAGCACATTTCCTCCAAGTTTTGTAACCTCTCTTGATGAATTGGATTGTGTTTACAAAAAGTTATATTTATATTTCAAATTAACCTAGCTCTACAATATATTTTGACACTTGAGTCTTGTATTTATACCCTTAGATTTTAGTGAGGCTCATCAATGATTGGCCACCTGATAGCTGTTATGCCTTGTCTATAAACTATTGTTCAACATGTTGAAAGACAATTCTCCATTGGTTTCTTAAGTCTATACACGTTGCAAATAGAAGCACTGGCAGCCGTTTTTCTCAACTGTATTTTCAAGGATGCTTTGGAAGCCTGGTATGATAGAAACAGTGTTTTCCTCTGGGGCAATGTTCAGTCATGATTATTGTTGGACATATAAAGTCTGGGTCCTCTGAGCTCAGGGTTCCTCTCCCATAATCTCCCATACACATTATTTATGTAAGTGTTACCTGGTCCTCTTTGTGTTGCTCTGGGGGAAGTTAGGCTCAAGAAACCAGGGCAAGAAAATGCTGATTCTCTAGATACTGCTATTGCTGTGAGTAAAAGAGTCCTTTGTCTCTGACCTAGCAGTATTGTATCTTCTTTCAGCATCCATGAATCTGTAACAGCCTCACTTGTTAACTTGCAAGTAGGGTAAACTCTCAGACAGACCTTTCATAGTTCTTGATACTATACTCCTTATTTAGGGAGTCACAGATGATCAGAGAATTCACTGCATGTAAAATTTTGACACCTCTTGACAAGATGGCCTCTCTTTTACATGCAGTCATGAGTTTTTTTTTTTTATTTTTAAAGATTTATTTATTTTTATTTATTTATCCCCCCCTTGCTGCTTGTGCTGCTGTGTCCATTCGCTGCGTGTCTTCTCTGTGTCTGCTTATCTCCCCCTTGCTGTGAGGTCTTGCCGCATCAGCCCACGGCGCTGCGCGAGCCGGCCTGCCCTCACAAGGAGGCGCCGGGAAGCAAACCCGGGCCTCCCATATGGTAAACGGGGGCTCTATCCACTGAGCCACACCCGCTTCCTTTTTTTTCTTTTTTCTTGGCTACTAGTAGGTCCAGTAGTTCAACTGAATTAACCATGTGAGCATAGGCTTAGAAATAATCACCTTTCATTTGTTGTATATCATCTTCATGTTAATATATCCATTTTCTTTGGATAAACGATTTGGCTGTAAATGCTAAATGAATAAATAACCCAGAATGTGGCAAACCTGGACATTTTGGTATCTTATAATCATTTAAATGATTATTTCAATGGAAAGTTGCATTCAGAATGTCACAAACATGCTCCCTTAAGAATGGAGATGCAGGGCTGCTTAAGTACATTGATCTTCAGTGCATTCCTGAAGCAGGGATGAAACAGGGTCTGATACTAGGACCAAACTCTGGCAGAGGCTTCTGGGGGTTCCTGAGACAGAGGGGTTACTTATGGTTCTCAGCAGGGCAGGCTCTTCCAACTGCTTCCCTTGAAGGAAGTCCTGGGCTATTGGTGAGGCCAAAAGCATGGATTGTAGATATGGGAATGACGAGGGCAGTGGCTCTAGGGAGGGTGGGTAGCATCAAGTGAAGATTCAAGCTAGCGGTTCACACCAACAACCTGCTCCAGGTCTGCCTGGGATGGTTCCCTAGAAGTGGAGCCCATGACAGAGATCTGAGGGGGCATCTGATTTATTGAAGAGTCCCATTCAGGAGATACCTCATGGGGGAGTGAGGAATGCAGAATAAGTAAGGGGACGGGCCAATCAAGGAGATGGTCTCAGGTAGACTATCCTTGGCCTGATTCCTTTGGGGAGGGGGGATAGTGTTTGTCCCCACTGAGACATGCATGCTTGACTGGGAGGGCATGTAGGACACATTACTGACCCCTCAACAATAATGTGGCTCCTGTTGGCTGAGGAGAGTTCTCCAGTGAAAAGGCAGCTAGCCATGAGCAGTTGAGAGATGGGGGCACCATCTGGTGAAGAGGCTCTGGGAGGACTCTAAGAGCATCTTTGGCCAGCAGGGATGAGGATGTGAGGGAACCAGGTGAGAGAAGGGGAAGGCAAGGACAGCAGGGAGCACGTGGTGACTGCTGTGGTAGCTGTACAACAGCTCTCCTGGTGGATCACTAGTAAGCTTGGTATTAACAGACAGTATCTACAAATGATCCCTTCAAGGATTAACTAAATCCTACTTAGTACCTTTTCCATTTTGCTGTGCTCTGAAATTTCAACTTACATGGAATTGTAGAGTTGGTGTCTCCCCACTTTCCTTTAAAAGGAACACAAGTCTCCTGAGCTCTGTATTCCAAGGGAGTTAGCAATGTGGTTCACCTCTGAATAGGGAAGACTGAAAAGCGCCCATCAACTTTCCTGCGATGGAAAATTCAGGTTAAGAAACAAAATTACCTGGGATACAAATTCAGTAAAAATGACAGAAACTCAGGCTAAGCTCCTTGACCACCCAGTTTATTTTTAAAGTGTTGAACATAATGTAACCACCACAATGTCTCTGGGGAGGTCATGTCCTCTCAGTCACAAAGTTCTTTTTTCATAAATTCTCAAGTGAAACTTGGTCCTCAACTTATACACACCAAGACCTTTGGGAGTCCAAGGGAAGTACCATAAGTGTGTGTCACAGGGCACAATTGTAAAAATAAAAAAAAAATTGTTAAAGCTCTATGTGAAGGGGAATTTCGTTTAAGCACCAAACAGCACAAACAAAAAACTTGCTTCCTTAGATTCGGACATCTTTAGACCAGGGAATTTCAAGCAAGTCTCTTGGGGATTGAGTTCTCTATGAGAAGTAACCATTCCCAGTGCATTCAAGAAGCCCCTAATCATCTAATATCCTACAAATAATAAGTTTATATATTAATAGCCCACTTGACATTTTATAACCAGATAAACAATACTGCAAACAAGCTCATGGAAGATTTCAGCCTTTCTAGAGCGGAAAGACCAACACCATCTACCCACTCACCACCCAGTATGGAGCATTCAAAATTTGACCCAAATAACACTCCATCTACAATTGATAATCTCCACCATAGAGACAGTACCCTTGTGTGGTTATGAGGAAAGTTTTCTGGTGTCTTAAAGGCAGTGAGGAAGAACCCAGATAATCTGAAAAGGAAAGGGTTGCTCTGAGTGATTTTGGAATGTTCTGGATTTCAAGTCACAGATTTGTATAATAACCTCCATGCCCTTTGGGACATGCCTGTTCTCTCCTCGACTGTATGACTCACTCTCTTCTGAGTAGAAGAGGAGGTTAGTCATGAGGGCAGAAAATGTTAATCTACTTACTTGAAAATAAAACCCAAGTTATGCCCTCAAGGGGCCTATCACAGGAATCAAATATTTTGCAAAGAAAATCCTTTTTTCTTACCCTACCCCTTACTTTATTTTCTTTAAAGAGACAAACATTAATTATAATCCAGAACTATAAAATTAAAATGGTGTTAAGTGCTATACAGGAAAAATGTAGGGAGCTATGGTTGTATTTTAACAGGGAAAGCTTCTGTAAGAAATGGCCTCCAAACTAGGATGAGAAGTGGAAATTCACCAACAGATGGGGCAGATGGGCACTGCAAAGGCCTTGAGGCAAATTGAAAAGGTGAAAGCAAGCCCATGGGGCTATAAGAGAGAGGAGCCGAAAGGCCAAGATGAGGTGGGACACATAGGCAGATCAGACAAATCCTTGTAAGGTCTTATCCTTTAACAAAGGAAAGAAAATAAGGAATTGTAAGCAAGAGGAATCCATACTCAGATTTGTATCCATACAATGGGAATTTCGAGACAGAACAAGGGGGGAGAGAAAGAGCAAAGAAGACACTGGTTAGGAGGTTATTGCAGTGATGTAAGAAAATGTGGTAGTATATAGTCTAAGGTGGTAGCAGTGGAAATGAAAAAAAAAAGTGGGCAGATTCTAGAGCAGTGTTGAATTGGAGACACACTCCCTGAAAGAATTCACTCCTCCCTAACTGTGTAGATATTTGTGTCTGAGTGCCACTAAGTGTAAAACAAGTAGGATTTACATGTCTTTGCTTTGGGTCCTTCCTGTTTGTATCAGAGCACAGTCTGTACCCAAGTAGTCCCTGAGTAAAGCATGAGGAATTAACAAAGACTAATGAAGCAGGAAATTAGAAAGGAAATACTTTATAGTAAGAATAACAGCAAATAATCAACATAGGAGAAAACAGTTACACAAAGATAAGAGTGAAAATAGTAGATAAGGGATGATGAGTGCTTTAAAACTTAGGAGTCTCCCTAAAAATTCTTCTTTATTGCATATTATGTTTATTACCTCCTAATAAATCTGACCATTCTGAGTCATAGTCCCTTCCAGTAAGTTAGAACTTACAGTTACGTACACACAGTGGTATATATTTCAGTCTAGGACCTTGTGTAGAAATTTAAAAATAAGTTGTCAGGCCCTTTATTAACTACAGAATGAAAGAAGCTCACTCTCTTCCTCAGTCCCTCTGGCAATATCTACACCCAAAGTATTCTTTTTTTTCCCCACTTTTTTATTTTTTAAAAGATAATTTGATTATATAAATGTTACAGAGCCCATAGTATTCTCTAGATACTTGGGCTTCCCTTTAGGTTCTCACAGGCCCAAACATTTTCCCCTCTCTTTTCAATACTCATGACCTGAGATGGATAACCAAGATCTCCATATCAGTTCTCATCCACTCTGATATACATGCTGAGCTAGGGGATAGAGGGCGTTGGCAACAGCTAGGGTGTAAGGGTCATAGACAAAGAGTGCAGATCTGATTAATGTGGCCTAGTGCTCAGGGAGCCTGGGTAAGCAGGGCAGGCCAATTTCACTGGACTTACAATGTTCACATCCCTGGGCAGCTGAGATGCCTTCATAATTGAGGACCCATCTTCTCTTGGAGTTTCTTAAAGGCTGAACCCCAATAATGTTATATAGAAAGAAGATGAAATGCTATTTTGGGAAAGTCCCCATCAAAATTCCTGAGATTTTTTAATTTTCAGGAGAATCAAACTGGCCTAATCTTAGGAGAAATACAGTGGGATTTGCTGTGTCTGCCACCTTCCTTATTCATATCACATTTTGACTGAGTTCAGTTTTAAAGAAAGGACATGGACAAACCCAGTAAGAAGTACTGCAGATTAGCTTTTCCATTTCAGCCACCCATGTCCTTCACTGGGTGGTCTGTCAGGGTCTCTGCTTTGAGACTGCCTGGTGGAGGGAAGATCAATGTGCCAATGAATGGGCCCAAGGAGCCCTTCTCCAATCTTGTCCTCTTTTATCTGTGGTTGTCTCCTTCACCCCTGTCCAGCTACTTCCTGCCTCAGTTTCTTGCATATGGAAAGTTATTAAGCTTAGGCTTTCTTTGTCTCTACTATTCTCCTCCACTCCTGTGACACTAGCATCTCTAGGTCAGCCAGTGGCCACTAGAGAATCTTGACATAGGAGGGATATGGGGGCAGCAACTAGATGGGGGCCGTTGACGTCTTTTTCTGGGAACACCTTTAGTGGGCAATCCTGGAGGGCCTTCCACAGACTCTCCTACCTGTCTGTTGTGCTCTGGCTTTGCTCCAGACCCCCACCAGTGCTTGGGGAGAGCTGTGGTTCACACGGGCTCACATTCAAGTGGGATTTGTAATTGAATCCAGGCCAAAAACTCTGATTCCTAACTTGCACGCTGGTAGCTAGCTTCTCGTTTCCCCTTCTCTCCAGTTGCCATTGGGGTAGATCTGGGCCCAGGACCCAAGTGCAACCTGCACAGCCAAGTCCTCCTTGGAGTTGGATGGCTTCATTCGTTCAGGCCCATAGCATCAGTTCATTGGATTCTGCTTACGTGAGATGCCAGGAATAAAACAGTGAATAAGAAAACAATCCCTGCCCTTCCTCAAGGAATCAACAGTGAAGGGAGAGAGTAAATGGTCAACTAGTAGAGTGAGAGAAGCCTCTGGGTGCAAGGGCTCACAGAGGAGGGGGTCTGGACTCAACTCTGGGGATTCCAGGGAGGCATTCCAAAGGTGTTGGTGTTCTGGGCGAGCTCTGGCCAATTCCCATGTTTTGGAGATTAAATCATGTCCCCCACAAAAGACATGTTCAAGTCTAACCCCCATCTTGTGGGTGTGAACCTATCGTAAATAAGACCTATGGAGATGCTATTATTAGTTAAGGTGTGGATCCACTGATGAATAAGATCTTCAAACATGCTGTTTAGATGAGACCAAGTGAATCAGAGCAGGCCTTAATCCATATGACCAGAATCCTTATAAGGTAGAGGATGCAGTCATAGAAAGCCACAGAAGAAGACCGAGGAGACAGAGATGCAAGCCAAGGAACACCAACGATTACCAACAAGTCAAAACAGAATGTTCCAGATTTCAGAGAAAGCATGAACCTGCTGACCCCTTGATTTTAGACTTCTAGCCTTCAAAACTGTGAGACCATAAATTCCCATTGTTAAGCCAACAAGTTGGTGGTATTTGTCATAGCAGCCCTGGGAAAACTAAGACACGATCCCAGAGGTGCCTTCCTTATCGACAAATCACCCACTGTCTGGAAGAAACTATATCCTTGTCTGGGAATACAATGCTTGGGAAGGTCAGACCACAGTTCTCTGTGTCAATTTATACTTGAAAATCTCGAGGAGAGTTCTCAAATGGAGCATGCGTATCCCACATAGTGTGCAGCTTGAGTGCTGGATGAAAATGTTCCAAACTTGGCTCATATGCTTTTTAAACTTTATCTAGAAACAGAAACAAAACAAAACAAAACAAAACAAAACAAAAAAACAGATTAATCCTGCTCACACTGAGCAGTAGACTGGCACAGGATTCTCATATAAGGTGCATGCCAGACACTCCCAAAAGGCCAAAGGTCAGCAGGGCACGGCTCTACCAACTTGCTCCTTTAGCTTCATGCAGTGTGTTGTGGTCTGTGTGCAACCTCAGTAAATGACTGTATTATCGAGAGCTAACTAATTGTGGTAGGTTGAACTATGTATTCCAAGAAACACATTTTTATCTTAATCTGTATCACTGTGTGTATGGGGATGATTCCCATTCTAAATAGAACCTCTTGAAGATGTTATTTTTAGTTAAGATGAGGCCATAACTCTGGATTGGATTACTGGAGTCCTTTTCAAGAGTACCTGGCTTCTGGTTTGCGTGAGTTACCAGAGAAACTCTGATGAAAAATAGTGTAGCCCTGGCCTAATTAAGGTAGAGGTGCCTCTGCAAGGAGCTTGGCAGAAGCTTGTCACAATGTTTCTCAGCCAAACCCTTTTAAGGTTTCCCAGAGTTCTTTAAGTGAAATTGTTTTTCTATGCCCCTACTAGACCTGCTCAAGAACCCATAGTCTAATCCAGCCTGACTTGACTCCTAACTGCAAACTAATCAGTATACCCCCAAAAATATGCAAATAAAATTCACTGTTCCCGGGGGTGGGGGTGGGGGTGCAGGGAAAGTACCTGGAAGTCACTGAAGCCAGGGAAGAGAGGACTTTGCCATGTGATGGGAGGCAGAGATGAAGCCAAGGAACCCCAAGGATTGCCAGCAACCAGCACCAAAAAGCTACAGACCTTGGGAGAAATCATGGCCTTGCCAATATCTTGATTTTGGACTTCTTCTAGCCTGAAAACTATAGGACAAAAAAATCCCTATTGTGTATGCCAATCTATTGTGTGGTATTTGTTATAGCAGCTCTGACAAACTCGAACAGTAATCCTCACAAAAGAGAGCAAGAGTGAAGAAAATTTTCATGACAGGAGTTCAAGGGAACTAGACCGTGAAAGACCTAACATTCTTAAAAGGAGCCACGTTTGTGGGTAAAAATTAGGATTATTCATTTCATTTTTATATTATCCATTAAGAATTTCTATTTTGTTAAAATTGCATAATATACAAAACGTGCCTGAACAACAGAATGCTCAGAGTTTATGCTGAAAAACACATATTATTGATAGATGTTTTGGGGTTTAAAAATATTTGTAGATGATTGTTTTAGATTGCAGACTTCTGCCTGGAGTAGGCTGCCCATTTAGGAAGCGTAGATTTACAGAGCCTTCATCTAGTTTCTTTTGTTTTCCTCTCTCCCAAATCAGAAGCTCTGATATGTATCTCTTATCCCTGGGGCCATACCAGCAATGGCAAGGAAACAAACACAACATCTTAAGTCAATTGCAAAGTAAAAGACCACAAAAACTCTTTCTGCTTTCTAGCTAAAATCCCATACAGGTATGAAAGCATCAGGAAGCCGCATACCTTCCAGAGTGTGGCTGGCCCCTTGGGACAGGCACTAGGCTCACCTTCTCCTAGGACACATTGCAAGGCTCCAGGGTGGTTTCATGAAACCCTTTCTTCGATTTTGGCTCCTGGAATCTTAGAGTTTGAAGTTTTACCTTGTTCTGGATGGAACCCATGTAAAACTATCACATCCTATATTGTTTCGATCCTAGACTATGAACTCATTGGCCTCCATCCAAGCCAAACCTCAGCCCTGATTTCCTCAATATTTGGCCTACATTTATAAACCTCAGAGAACCTCCCAAAGACCTGGCTTCAATCTAAAGACCCACATTTTACACAGCCCTGCTTGTAAAACTAGCAAACTTACAGTAAACTGCTCAACTATCTTATGGCATCCTTTCTGTATGGAACTTCTGTATCATTTGTTTTTTAAAAAAAGAAGAAGAGAAAAGATTATTTGTTGATTCAAAGTGAGTAGGCTTGATAGAACTGTATGATCTTGGCAATCATTTTGGAAGCTGCAAAAGCTCATCATAGGAGATATAGCTATATGTTCTGGCAGACACATGGGGAATCAACAGAAAACTTCCTACAAAGTTTCTTTTAGGTCTTAATATTAAAATTTTCTGCTTGTTCTCCCTTATTTTCTGAGGAAAAGACCATGGCTCCTTTTTTATGCACACATACTCGAATGCTTTCTATACATGGCATTTGTAAAAACAACAACAACAACAAAAACATACCTGTGTGCAAAAACCCGAAAAGGAGCAATATTTGTATGTGGCAGCACAACACACAGTTTCCATCACGATGTTGCAGAATTAACACAGCTGGTGAAAAACATTGGCTCTGCAATGAATGATTACATTGTATATACAGTAGAAATACACCATGTGAATTACACCCTATAAATGTAATGCAGGAAATTAACATAAAGGTATTTGCAAAGTACAAGTTTATATATCTCTGTTCCATGGAGGGTCCCGGGACTTGACTTCATCCTTTAAGCCCTGGGCAGGGATGTTTTTTAAGTCCATGTGTTGATTCTTAAGTCAGTCTTGGTAAGATGCTTGCTATACACACTCCCAAATGCATGGAGAGAAAAAGCCTCTGTTTGTTTTCCTTTCCTAATATTTATTACAGCACCTGGTGCCCATAAGCTAGAGATGCTGGTGGTCAGAAGTCCTGCCAAGTTCAGAGCTTCCGGAGCAGGGAAGGGCGAGCTGCTGCTGCTTCAGCCACCCAGAGCGGAGAGGAAAGAGCAGAGGCGCTCCGCTGGGGTTTTGCGCATGTACAGGTTTCCTGCTATGTACTAGTAATTAAATCCTTGCCGTTGGGTTTAGCTGGTAGTTTAGAACCTGTTCAGATGTTCCTGGACGGGATCAATGGAAGGGAACAAGTGGTGGTAGTTGGTGTCTGGGTGGGCTGCCAGGGCACCAGGAAAAAAAAAAAGGGCATATGCTGTAAACCACGTGCAGGAGGACCAGAAAGGGGAGGGTAAAATACCAACATGCACAGGACCAACTGAAAACCAGCAGCCTCTAAACAAGTTTAGAAACTGGAGTGGGAGAGGGCTAGGTCTGGAAATACACAGGTTGCTTATATAAATTCCACGTTTTTCACTGAGAATTGCCTACCCGTCCTTCCCTTTTGCTTTATGGCAGGGGTCTTAACCTTTTTTGTTCCACAGACCCCTTTGCCAGTCAGGTGAAAACCATGGGCCCCTTACTAAGTCCACACTATACTATGTATTATTTAATAAATATATCACACCCGGACCAACATGTCCCCACAAGAATAATGTTTCTTTGAATTTCAATTCAAGCTCACGGACCCCTTGTTAAGAACTGCTTTATGGTGTAGAAAATAGACACCTTTCTGTTCTTCTGGGTTAAGTTCTCATGAGATCTTTGTCTTTGGCAGGGCTTCTGTCTGTTTTGAAACTGAATTTCTTATCTCCAATCAAGCAGCAGATTGAAATGCTGATTCCTAAATTTAATGAGAGATCATTGAAGGGGTACATCTCCTGAGAGGTAGATTAGGAGGTCTCCTGGACAGATCATTGATTTTGGCCTTGCCTCACTGTCTTCATTTATTTAACAACTATCGAAGGTCATCAAATCTAAGACTCCATTGATTGCAATATGCACCCTCATTTTACATACCTCTAAGGAAAAGAATACACTGTCAAGTATCATAAGAGCCAACGATTGAAAGATGCACCCCAATTTCAGAGGTGTTAAATATGAAAATAGATGTAAAGTAATTTGATAAAATAGTGAGTTTATTGTGTGCTTATGAGGCCAGATATTGTAGATATTTTTACCTTTATTCAAGGAACTTACATCCAATCAGATATGGACCCCAAAGTATGTCTGCAATGTCTTCAATTCTTCCTTAGGACTGATGGCAAAGAATTCAGATTTTCACTCTTCAGTGTTTTACTTTAGAAACACTGTCATTAAGTTAGTCATTTATGCTTACTGTGTCTAAAAACAAGTGAACAAATAAGTTAAAGAAAATGTAAAGATAGCACAAATCTTCAAGATAGCAAGCACTTGAATCCTACTTAAAGAACTTATAGAATCTAATGTCAACAACTTCCCATTGAGTCCTGTGTTGTTTGCAAATAAGTTTCCTGTATTTATTCCTTGTGAATAAATAGCCACTCGAGTAGTTCATTCCTAGAAAAATAAACATGTGCCGCATCCCGCTTCACAGCTGGCAGTACCCTGTGGGAGGAGAAGAGAGGAGAAGGCATGTGGAGAAGAACCCAGATGGAGATCTCACACTTTGAAGTAGGATTTAAAAATAGCTCACTTAATTATTCACAAATCCCTCCCTGTCCACTGAGGAAGTAAAAAATATAATGAAAGAGAATGTTCATATATGCTGAAACTCAGAGTGCATATTTTATACTGACAGTTAATGCAATTATTCTAATTAACATAAAAAATGTTTTGTATTTTGTGGATACCATGAAATCATGCTAAATATCCTTCAATTTATCTTGGATTGATATTCTTTGAGTTGCTTTTCCATTTGCTGCATTCTCCCTACCAAAGCAATCTTAATTGAATTTACGTCATATGAAAATCTATAAAATGATATGCTTTTATGTGTAAAAGGAAGAATAGTAAAGCTATGTAAAAAGTTTTTTTTTTTAGAATTATAATGAAGAAAAGCAATTGCATTATATTTAAATTGCATACTTTTTTCTCTTACTATAAAAATATATATTCATTTTAGACAGTTTAAGAAAAATTGAATAAGCATGGAAAGAAAATAAAGACAATCCACGATCCCCTCAATAAAAAAAAAAAAAGCTCACTAATCACCTCCCATTTCCTTAACTATCTTCCTTTGATGACAATACCTGCAGGGAAGTTTTGATTTCACTGGGTTTGTCTGTCATTTTTGCCCTGAGAGCCACTTTCTAAAGAAATCAGGACACCTCTGGCTCAAGAGGAAGCCAGGGTAGACTTCAGGTAGACCGGAAGCATATATGTATGCATGTGTCTACAATACAGGGGTCCCTGAGGGATCTCCCTTATGTAAGAAGAAATTTTGAAACTCAAACTATTGATTACTGTTTTCGTTTCCTAGGATGCTCAAAGCAGATATCACTACATGGGTTGGCTTTAATCAATGGGAATTTATTGGCTTACACTTTGAGGCTGTGACAATGTCTGAATCAAGCCATTTTTAACACGGTGATGCTTTCTGCCCCAAGATCAGCAGCCATCCTTGGCTCTTCTGCCACATGGCAAAACACATGGCGGCATCTACTGGTCTGTCCCTTCTCTTCCAGGTTTTGTTGATTTCACCTTCTTGCTTCTATACTCATTCCAATTATAAAGGACTCCTGTAATAGGATTAAAACCCATCCTGAATGAGGTGGGTCAAACTTTAACTGATGTAGCCTCATCAACAGATGCTACTTATAATGGGTTCACACCCACGAGAATGGATTAGTGGTAAGAACATGATTTTCTGGGGTACATACAGTTCCAAATCATCACAACTACCCATCCAATGAAAAGGAAATTGGTTTATTTATCTCAGTTCTCTCTGTCAAGAATAATTTTTTAAATACAGAGGTTAGCCCAATTTAATTCTTTGAAATTATTTTTCTCCATTTTTTCCTCATACATGCCTTAAGTTAAAGGTCTAAAATTTCACTTGAAAATTATGCAATTGATTTCTGACATATCCAGCCTGAAGGAAGACAGCTCTATGGAAAGGCTGTTAGTAGTATTTTGAGTAGTAAAATGGTCTATAAACTTGAAATGTAACATAACCCCAAAAATGTCATGTCTCCTCCTTCAGTGTAATCAAGGCATTGGTTAGGATAGCTCTCCATTTTAGTTCAGAATCCTAAACTATTATATTTCCATTTAGATTATTTATCTTGCTTTTTTTTTTTAACACTGACATTTGCAGTGTTGGGAGTTTACTGGATATGTCTTTCTATAAGTGTAATTTGTTCAGGAAGATCTTAGTTTGTCGGATCTGTTATCACAAATACTACAAACTAGTTTTTTCTTAACAAGAAGAGTTCATTGGTTCACAGCTTTGAGACTAGAAGAAGACCCAAACCAAGATTACAGCAAGGTTTGCTTCTTCCCAGAGTCAGTAAGGTCATAGTGCTGGCTGCTGGCCTCCTGGGGTTTCCTTGGTGCATCTCGGCCTCCCATCACATGGTGATGTCCTCTTCCTGTCTGACTTCTGTGACTTCTGGGTTCTCTTTCTAAGGCCTCCAGAAATACGGATTAGGCCTGCCTTGCTTCAGTTGGCCTAACCTTAACTGAAAATAACATCTTCAAAGAGTTTTATTCTTAAATGGGTCACATCCACAGGAATACAGATTCAGAATAAGAGCATGTTTTTGCCAGGGTTTATAACTCAATCTGCCACAAGTAGTCAAAGTAATTTTACTCTTATTTCTGAGAATCAATATTGACTACCCTATTTTTTTTCTTTCTCTTTTACAATATATATGATTAATAATGTCTCATAATTTTATTATGTTTTGCAGTACCCAAAGTACTATCTCATATTATATTAGAAATTCACAACCATCTTTGTTAAGTGACCTACCAAAGAGTTTTAGCCATAAAACTTTTAATTTTATATCCATCCTTAGGGAAGAAGAAAGAGGTTCATTAGTTGCCATTCTAGTCTATAGTCAATTTTAGCACTAACATATAATCTTAAATTATATGCATATATGCAAATATATAAAGATTATTGTCTTGACACCTTATAGAATCATGTCTTGCTACCTTCTAAAAGTGTAAATGACTTGAAATGGTTAAATCCCATTCAAATATCTAAAAACAAAATATCTAAATATAAAATGGTATTTTAGTTTGAGTATGGTAGCATGAAGTTAAAATTCATATCTTTCTTTTCTTGGAAATTACTGAATAGCTACAAGAAGATTAAGAAACAAAAAAATGCAAACTCCATTTCCAATGAAACTTGAAGGCATCTGAAATTCCAAACTATAAAAGGAAAAGAGGACTCTCCAAAGGGTGAATGACAGAGCAGATGTGGGTGCGGAAGGAAGCGAGTCACGAAAAGAGCTGGATTTCAAAGTCAAAGATGCCTTTGTGCATCTGGGCAAAAGTATCAAAGCTCTTCTAGACTTTTCCACAAGAAATAACACCTACAAAATCCTAAAGGAAAGGAAATTTGATCCAAGAAAGTTTTTATCCATCCATACTTAACGAAAGTATAAAGGAACAGGCACAAAGTCTTGAACTTTCCAAACATCAGGTAATATTGTTCACAAGAAACCTTATTGAAAAATCTAGGAGGAATCTTAGAGGCACCAAGGGATGCCTGGAAAAAAAACATAAATATGACTCTGCTTAGCTAGTGGACTATGACAAAAGCAAATCTGCAAATTATATTTTCAAAAGACAGTATCAGTGTTATAAACCAGAAAAAAGCATGGAGACATCAAAGCTAACAAAGGTAAGAAGGGAAGTAGAAAGAGAGAGAAAGTATCAATTCACTGATTTCTTTGTCTTTAGTAATTGAGAGTTAAAATATATCAGTAAAACGCTAAAAGTCAATTAATGGAAATATAATTACTTTTTAAAGAAAGATTTATTTATTTTTTTACTTTTATTTATTTATTTTTAATTTATTCCCCCATCTTTCCCCTCTGTCTACTCATTGTTTGCTCATCTTTCTCCAGGAGACATCAAGAACTGCACCCGGGACCTCCCACATAAAACGTGAATGCCTAACGACCTGAGTCACATCTGCTCCCTACAGTCTGCGGCATCTGCTGGTTTTGTGGCATCTGTGCATTTAGGCGTCTGCTCATTGCTTCAGGGAGTGGTGTTTAACTCTCCTTGCAGTGGGGTGTGGCCGTTTAGCTCTTGTTGTGGCGAGTGCTGGTGTCTTCCCATCCTCCCCAAGAGGCACTAGGACCCGAACCCGGGACCTTCCATGTGGTAGTCAGGAGCTCAATTGCTTGAGCCACATCCACTTCCCAGTATAATTACTTTTAATGGTATAAACATGAATACTAAGACTAATGAGATAATCAAAATGTATAAATGGGCTATGGAGAAGAAAGAGGGAAATGAAGATGAACAGGAAATATGTGTGAGGAAATATGGCTTTCCTATGCATAAATGTAAATGGATTAAATATACCTATTAAAAGTAAAAGACCATTAAAATGGATCACAAAGCAAAATAATGGAAGGTATTAATAAATACAAAATTGGATTCAATCATTAGAAAACAAAGATTATAGAAATAGGAAAACATTCAAGAACTTATTCTTAGAAAAAAAAAATAGGTAACTTGTTAGGCTAAAGAAGAAAGAAATTCCAAACTGTAAAATGAGAAATGATGAAAGGAAAACAACCACATATGTGATTAAATTAAAATAATCACAAGTAACTATTTTGCTTTATTTAATGTAAATAAATTTGAAACATCAACAAAACATATACTCCTACAAGAAAATGCAATAGACCAAAATGAACTCTCATGAACCTAATCAGACCAATTATAAAATAAATTAAATTTTTAAAAATCTATGCCTTATGAAAAATATCAGGCCCAAGTGGCCTCACAGGGGATTTCTACTATACTTGAAAATATCAGATAACTGTAATGCTATTACAGAGCATAGAAAAGAAAAACAATTCTAAAATTATTTTCATGATATGAGTATAAGATTGATCCTAAAACCTGAAAAGAGACTAAACACACACATGCAAATTTTAATTCCTACCATGCAAAGAATTCTAAATTAAACATTAATAAACAGAATCTAGCAGCACACTCAAAATGAATGATATGCTGCGACCAAGGGTACTTGATTTTAGGAATGACAGGATGCTTCAATATCAGGAAACCTATTAATGTGTTTCACCATTTTAATAGACCAAGGGAGAAAAATCATATAATTCATAAGCTCAGTCTATACATTTTAATAATGTAGTATTTACATTATCATTCATTTTTCAGTATATCACAATTTCCAGTATAATTTCTCCTGTGACCCATGATTTATTATGGTGAATTTTTTGTTTTATTTTTTTATTCTAACTTAATTGCATGGAATAGAGAAAACATTTTTATCTAATATGGTTTTAAAATGAATTAAGGCTTGTGTTTTGGACTATTAAATGATCGATTTTTGTAAATGTTCCAAACATTTTCTAAATTCAGGAGTTTCAACATATAATATTTCCATAATCATATTTATTAATTATATTTTTCAAATCTTGCATTCCAGCCTTATTACAAAAAAAAAAAACACTTCCTCTTGAGCACTGAATCCTATCCTCTACTGTCCACTCAAGGATTTACTTCTGCATTTCACCCATCTCTTGGCATCATCATTTTTGTTCCCTACTAGATCATTCATATAATTGTACAAATATGCTGAGATATCTTCTAATTTATAAACATCCACCCTTTTTCTGATTTCCTCATACCACTACTGCCTAATTTCTGTGCTCTCTTTATTAAAATCTTTGAAGTCTATACCATGGGTGACTCTTTCAGCAAATTCACTTCTGAGTAACCAAAATCATCAATTGGTTAGATGACGACAAATTTCATAAAACAAATAATCCTTTATTGTAAGTGATTGTCTCTGCTTCCTATTCCAGTCTGTTGCAAAAGAACTTGGTATGCGTGTGTGCAGGATAATGTAGTGATTAAGAGACTGGTCCAGGCTTCAAACCCTGGTTCTACCACTGACCAGTCGGGTGACTTTGGGTAAGTTACTTGAACTCTCCATTTTCTCATTGTGAATTATAATGACGTGACTAATAATTAATGCACCTCAGTTATTAGACTGAGATAACATGACTCAGTTATTGACTGGGATAACATGTATGAAGAGATTAAAACAGTGTCTGACACTTCACAAACCCTGTACATGTGTATTTTTGTTGTTCTTCTCAGACATATGATGGCTCCTGTCCCGTTTGATAAAAAGGGCATTTCGTTGGTCTGCATATTCATTTTAGTAAAAGTCATTGTGACAAGACTTTTAGATGGTCTACTTTATTAGTAATAATGTTTTAGTTTCCTGGCTGCTCAAGCAAATACCATGCAATGGGTTGGCTTAAACAATGGGAATTTATTAGCTCACAGTTTTGAGGCTAAGATACAAGTCCAAATCAATGCAATGCTTTCTCCCCAAAAACCGTGACATTAGGGGGCTGGCTGCTGGTGAGCCTTTGCCCTTAGTTTGTCACATGGCAAAGCTCAAGGCTGTGCCTCCTGGTCTCTCTCTTCTCTTCTGGGTTCCACTGATGTTCAATTTCTGGCTTTGCCCTCTGTGGCTTTCTCTGTGTCTGAATTTCAGGCTTCTTATAAAGGACTCCAGTAACAGGATTGAGATTCATCCTGATTGAAGTGGGCTACACCTTAACTGAAGTGGCCTCATCAAAAGTTCCTACTTACCAGGAGTTCACACCCATAGTATTATTTGCTTCTTTGTTTGTTTGTTTGTTTTTAGGAGGTACCAGGGATTGAACTGTCCTGGACCTTGTACACAGGAAGCAGGCACTCAACCACTGAGCTACACCCACTCTAGTATTAAGTTTAAGAACATGATTTTCTGGAGTACTTCCCCTCCAAACCACCATAAATAGTAACATAAAACTCCAGCAATTCCCAGCAAATGTGGAAGCCAGTTAAGATAACTCTAAATCTGAGTTACTCTACCAACTGAGTTTCTCTAGTAACCAAGGGCTTCTCAAAGTGTAGTATGAATGAGAATCACCCATAGGTCTTATAATAATGCAGATTCTGACTCAGGAGTTCAGATGGCGCCCTTGACAACGGTGTTCCTGGTCTTTGGGCCACATTTAAGAAGAAAAGCACTAAAAATCTAGCTAAGAGATGGAATTAAAACATTAATAAGGGAGGGGTGTATAGCTTCAAACTGAAAATGTAAAGACATAAAATCAAGAAAAACATGTGGGCAAAGTTTGAACTAAGTGGCATCATAACACAGGAGTTTCTGCAAAAAATCTCCTAAATAAAGCCTTTGTTTACAAACCAGTTTAGATGGCAAACTTTCTTTCTTGGTCATATTCTCAATTCATATTTTATACAGGCTTGTCATGACCACACATCTTGAAACATGATGGCACATGATGTGGGTGAAGATAAATAAAAATATTGGAAACAAGGGTGTTCTTGAAAATTTTGAGACACTTGACCCCAGATAGCTGCTTTCAACTGTAGATACATGTATGCATTCCCGTGATCTCCATGACTACTGAATGTATGCAAATACTTTAAATTTCATTTCATTTTTTGGAAACCATGTTTGCCCTTGCTTTCAAGGATCCTGATGGCTCACACATACACACACATTTATATGTGTATGTGTAAATGTAGGTGTATGTATATATGTATACATGTATGTATGTGTGTGTATCACCTATATTAAATGTAGACACCACACGCACACACACACACAAGACATCCCCTCTCACTACTCTTCCCTCGGGACAGCTGGTCACCTTCTACCTCAGGACACAAGACTAGAGGGCTATAACCAGGCATAAATGATATTTTACAGGTTGTCAATGTCAGTACCAACATGGGTACAAGCCTTGGTGGAAGAAGGAGAGAAATGTGACTGATCTCAAATACCTCAGAAATGGTGACATCTTTGAAGTTGAAATAGAATGACATGAAAATAAGAATTTCTCCCCAAAGGCAGCAGGGTCCCCTTTCAATAAATAGAAAGAGGCAATACAATTTGGAAATGATATTGGGATGCAGCTCAGGTTTACTTATACAAAGCCAAGAGGTCTGACTATGAATGAGCCACTGAAGAAGCTGAGCTTGCTAACAGGGCCAGATGAAGCCCATGCTGGTACATCTTGCACTGTGTTCTGACATCAGCACTTTCTTCTGATGTGATAAGTTTATCTGTTTTGGAAATATGCTCTGATTGTATCTCTCACAATTCCAGTAGAAGGGGCTTTTTTGTTGTTGTTGTTGTTTACATGGAAATCAATAGGCAAGAGAAAGAACTATTTCTATTTCTTTGGCTAATGTTCTGCTGGTATGAGGTTTTTCTGAACTTATTTGATCCAGTAGGCTTTTCAACTAGCTGACTTTTTAATAGTCCAATACTACAGATACCAAATAGAAGATGGAGATGTATCATAGCAGAAGCATCCATGGGCAGAGAGCCAGCAAAGGCTGTTCAAGTTCAATTAAATTAATGTTTTAGTGTTCTCTTCTTAAGTATTACTGCTGTTACCATGGGAAGTTCAAAGAAAAGGTGGAATAAGTAGTTACCTCCACTGAATGATATGTGAAGTATTTTAAGCCCAGCCCAATCCAGTCCAGATAAGCACATCATACCTGATGGTGGTAATATTAAATAAGCTCTTTGAATTAAGGCATGACTTCTAAAAGGCACGGTTAAAATGCACATCTCAGTATCTGCTAACATTTGAACACTGCTTTCATCACACTAATGACTGTAGCTTAAACATAAAAGTAGTCCTTTCAGAGGCTGGAACAGAAGACAACATGATTTTAAAGAGATGGGGTAGGGAAGATGCTCCAGCCAGAGGTCAGCATTGAAACAATAGCCAAGTGCAAGTGTGAGATAAAGATTTTCATTGAATCATTAGAAATAAGGCTTGACCAATCAATCAAACAATAAAATAAATAAATAAAGATCCCAGGAGTTTATTAAATTATCAAATATGATGATTTAAATTTATTCAACATTATAAAAAGATTGTATCTCTTTATTTTTCACAACCCTCCCTCATAAAGTGAAAGGAAAGTGGATTTAGGTAGCTTCTTAGAAATGCATGCCCAGTGTAACAAAATTTTAAATAGAGCTGGTGAGGAAATCACAAAAGAATCACCAATGAAGAGTGGACACGGGATGAAAGCAGCTTAAAGACAATACAAAAAGTCCATGTCCTGTAGAGTATATCAAAACATTGCTTCTAAGCATTTTGATTAATGACTAAAAGAGTGAAATAATAGTTAAATGATTTGCGATGCCTGAAAGATAGCACAAAATGGTTGGTCAGAGGCTACCTGCTGAAAAACAAAGTGAAAAGCAGTTTCTTCTTTGTAGAGAAGACACTGAGATACAGAAAACAATATCGTAGGACGCCTCTTTCCCAAATTGGAGGTTCCGAGGATTGAATCCCAGTGAAGACAGGAGGAGAAGGATGAGAGGAGAGGGCAGGAAACAGACAGAGAATTGCCCAGCGAATGGACACAAAAAAAGCAAAACCAGGGTGGGAGGGGGATGTTAAAATGGATGAAAGTAAATAAATAAATCTTTAAAAAAATAAATCTTTAAAAGAAAACAATATCAACCCCTGCAGTAAAAATGTAGCAACAAGTTTCATAATGTCTTTCCTCATATGCTCTCTCAAAGCACAGTATATGGACAAAGCAGAGTAAAGAGACAGCAATTTCATAAGGGGCAGTGGGGGTGGCAATGTGTTCCATATATGCATATTTCAGTGAGTTAACATAAGCCAAGAATAGATGTTATAGTATCTTAAAAAATGCATTGATTGAAAATTTTCCAGACAATCACTTTTCACAATGGAGCTTTTGTTAGGTAGAGAAAGACGGTGGTTCAGATTTATACTCTGAAGTTACCTGGTGTGTGGAATGTTGTATAGGATGAGGGTACTAAAATGCAGAGCCACAAGCTTTTGCTGATCTGAGAAGAGAGGTAGAAGCAGGGTCTTTCTGTAAAAACAGAGAAGTCTGATGAGAACAGACACCTGGACACAGGCTACCTCCAGGTCCCCACAGACATGGGGTAAGGGATGACTCGGGGACACAGCTGCAATGTCCTTAAGAGGTCATTTAAGTTTGCTCTGGCATGATGCTGGAGGGATCTTCTAGGGCCCTAAGTTCTGGGTCATAAAGCAGTGCTGTTAAGTGGCTGTAGAAATTGAACTCTTTGCATAAAACCTAATATGCTTAATAGTCATCAAAGCAATCAAGGCAACTACTTCTGCTGAGTGGATGCAGGGTCTCGGCTACAAACTCACCAAGGGGTCTTCTGTGGACCATCCAAAGCACAACCCAGGCAACTGACAGCAGGTCAGGACTAAAGAACCCCTGCAGCAAACTCCAGAAAGCAGTTCCTTTTGAGGTTAATAGTTTGAAAACTATGAGAAGACTTTAGAATCAAGAATAATCATATACTCACCTTGTAATTGAAAAAAAAAATCAATAAAGCTCTCATAGACTATTTGATCCTAAGCCATAAAAATTCCTGATGCACTCATTAAGATACAATGGTTGCAAAGTGTATGTCTAGACAACTGCATGAGTTAAGTTGCCGTGTAAGGTTGTTAACTCTAAGATGATAAAATGTTGGTGGATGTCTACTCAAATGCTGTTATTTGACAATATTGTCAACTGACTCTCAGAGGCAGATTACTGACATGAAAACCCATACCCTTTTGTCTTGTCCTCTATGAATGATGAAAGACAAAATATGGGTCATCCAAAAGAGCTATTCAATCATTAAAAAAACAAATTTAAAAATTAAAAAAAATATAGCTCAGGTCACATTACGATTTGACCCCATTGGAAGTGGTTTCCTTAGCCTTCAAAAGATGGCACTTAACAAAACTTGACCTTCAAGGTAATATGAAGTTCTTGTTCTGAGTAGGATCAGAACCCAGGGAGTTTAAGTGGCACTCCTATAGCCAAGTCATTACAAAGCCCTGTCCACAGATTCAAATACTGAAGGAAAGTGAATAAAGTCGATATCTTATATCAATTTTAATAATCTCCATAAAATTAAAGTGTGTAATTTCCAGAATGTTTGCATCCTAGAAGTTCCTGATTAGCTCAAGAAATCAGGTTTAAATGTAATTAAAACAAAATGTGGGAAATTGAGAAGAAATGACCCCTAAAATATCATCTCAAAAGAAAAAAGAGAGGACTTTTTTACAATAGGGTAAGCTATTTATTGGATTAACCATATTCCCACATAATCACAAAGTGGATAAAAAAACAGATATAGCCAAGAACAAAATCTACATTTCCAATTTGGCCTTAAACCATTTCAGAGGCAGAAATTCTTTTCCAGCTGTTGTTTTAATTTTTTTAAACTTGATTTAATCAAACCAAATATGAAAACTATTCATAAACTAGGTTGGGAACATGTGAATGATTCAGGCCAGGTTATTTCTGGGAAGATACTTTGATGTATAGACAACATCTATAGATCTTAGAAGTTGGAGAGAGGACCAGCCTGCTGGCAGATGCAAAAAGCAGATGCTCGGGAACCTGCAAGACTAACTTCTTCCATTTGCATCAATCTGCCCACTCATCATTGAATTTCTCATCTGTCTTTGCACTGGGGTCCTGCTGAATGAAGCACTGCATTTTCTTTCCTCCCGTTTAACATACAATCCTTAGGGGCTGGAGACTGGGAGGTAAAAGACATGTGAACCATAACTCACAACCACTGGGTCTGCTTTTGGGGACAATTAATAAGAGAATTCTCTGGAACTGAGAAGGAAAGGTTTGATTACACACAGACGGTTTGAAGGTTTAAGTAAGCCCTACCAGTAGGTAGGAGACAGGCTGGGGGTGTTGTGGGCAGAGGTTTGGAAGCTTGAAAAGCAGCAAAAACAAACACCACAAAAGAGAGAGATTATATTGCACTTCCCAGGAAAACAAAATTCATCTGGAAGAGAGAAAACAATTTAAGAATAAGTATAATTAATATTTTTGGAGAACTATGAAAGGCTACAATACTTATAACACAGTAAGAGAAGACTATTAAAAATTAAAATATATAGGTAGCAAATTTGGCTAATTATACTGGAATTTAATTAAGAACAACTTATAGAATAGATAGGTAATTTGATTCCCTTATTCTCTAATATATAAAGAGCAACTGGATCTAACATTTGTCTTTGGGCTTAATCTTAAAAAAATAAATACATTCTTTAAACCATGTTTTCGGTGTGCAGAGGAAGGAGTGTCTCAGTCTGCCAGAGCTGCTATGACAAATAGCACACACTGGTTGGCTTAAGCAACAGAAATTCATTGTCTAGTGGTTTTGGGGGCTAGAAGTCTAAAATCAAGGTCACCAGAGGACATCCTTTCTCCCAGAGTCTATACGGTTCTGATGGTGGCTTCCTGCAATCCTTGGGCATCCTTGGCTTTCATCTCTCCCTCCAGTGTCCTTCATTCTCTGGCATCTTCTGGCTTCTACTGACAGGCTCAGCCCTAATTTCCTTTGCTTATAAGGACTTCAGTCATATGGAAAACACCCCCACCTCCCGGATTCAATTTAGCCTCGTCTAAATTGGATATTCAAAGATCCTTTTCACAAATGAGTCCACACCTTCACTAATAACATCTTCAAAGGTTCCATTTATAAACGGGTTCACACCCACAGGAATGCGGATTAAAAGACTTGGTCATACCTTGTGCGGGGGTGTGATTCAGTCTCTAAGAGGGTTAACCTTGGAGCATGCTATCAGGCACTAGAAAGAAGCAGAGTGTATACCACATAGCTTCAGACCCCTGCTATGGACATAGTTGTTGGGGTAGGAGCTCCTCTGCCCTGGTATGAAATGACATGCCCATTGTCCCCCCAGCCTCCCTAGGGAGCTGCCTTCCTATGGTCATGCTCATCTCATATACCACCTAACTTGAATTGTACTCTCCTATTTCCAGACATGGCCTTTGAGGAAAGGAACAGATGCGATTCCTGCAGAAACTCATGACCATGACCTCTCCTAAAAATCTTGTCCTAATGTCAATGAGATAATCAAATTAATACCACTGTAATTAGATGGGATCAATTGGAACCAGCACATGTAATTTCTGGACACCATAATAACTCAGTAAATGTCAATGTTCATTACAATTTTTTAAAGAAATAATTAATACAATTTTAGTATATTTCATATATCCTTTGTGTACTTGTTTATAATCTCTTTGAATTTTCCTGCTGGAATGTAGGTAGGCAGGGCTATAAATTTTTATACACAGTAAAGCATCAAATTGGATTCTGCACCTTTCTCATGGCTTTGTCTGATATCAACATTAAAAGTCCTGCTAATGACATATTCACATTATGTCTCATATGTGGATCCTTCACTCTGAGAAGGAACAACAAATAAAGTGAGACTATGAGAGCGTGAGAAAGTTACCACGGGCCTGGAATGTAAATGGTAGTACTCATTGTTCTTTGGCCAACTGTGCAAGCAGCTCATGAGAAAATCCATGTGTGGTACCAAAAAAAAAAAAGAAAGAAATCTAGGAAAATTGTCCAAAATAACCTAGAGCACCCCTACATGAAGACAAGTTCTGAGGGTAGTGACACACACAGCTAGAAGACCTTTGGCCTCCTTTCATCTGGATGTGGGATTCTGGGCACTGCGGAAGCCCATAGGGCATCCTCATGTGCCCAGGAGGCAGGCTAGGACAAAGGCGCTTTCCTGTGTATCCGCTGCATGTATCATCTTATGCTCACAGAAGGGCAGCAGATAAAAACATACCATAAGTAAGCCTCAGGGTGCTAAAACAGAGAGCAATATTTGTAGAATAATAAAATAAAATGAATTTTAGAACATAAATGGAAAAATTGGAGTTAATGTAGGAATTTCTAGGGAATAAATTAATTTTTTTTTCACCTGGATGTCTTGGAGTTATATGGAGAGAATCTAAGGATCTGCCTGTATCAAATACATGACGTTCCACCTCTCGCTAAGCATCAGCTCTTTGGGATGGATGCCAGTGCCCTGACCCAGTGCACGACTTCCTGCTTCTTGCTTGTAGGTGTTCAGTTCCCTTGTCTAGCACGTCCTTTCCCTCCTGTATCCCACAGTAGGGGTGATCACTCTCCCTCATTTCCTACATGGACACTGAAAGTTTTTAGACTCTGTTGTCTGAGAAAATTTCCATGTCAACACTCAAAAATATATATACCTTCACTCTTGCTATTTAATTAATTGTATGTGAAAGGTTAATAAAATTAGAGAAAGGAGACCATAACAAAAAAAAAACACATTTTTCAAAATCTCAGGAGAATTCCTTGAGATTGGAAGTATCCTCAAACTAAGGATTGCTATAGCCATTCCTGGATAGACTGCCAAAGGATGGGAGGAGCTGTGCCAAAGGCTGAGGCTGTAGAAACTTATGCTCATGCCTAATGAATTTTTTTATCTGTTTTCCTGCCACCATTTTGTCTGTCTGATGCTTCCCAGCAATTAACATAGATTCTCTCCCCCATCCTCAGTCCTTCTTTTGCATTTTCTGCTCTCTTCTCACTCCGATGGGAGCCTGTTTCCCTCATATTCTGCTTCTCCTTCTATTGACCTTTCAGAACCTGCTTTGGGAAACCAATTAATAAACTTATTATAGTGGCATAATGTCTGTGAAGGCTCAATGCATTAGCCTCCTCAGGGTACAAGGAACCTTATGATAAAAGAGTAGCTCTCTAACTGTGGCGTTTCCGATATTATCAAGCAGGAAGAGGATATGTGTTTCAAGAAAACCATGCATTCTTAGTGGCCCTCTGCCCACCTGGTGACCAGCTGCTCTGCCTTCATCTAATGCCTGGTCAGCCTATGTTCCCCAAGTGTGATGACCTGCAATGAGTCTTCCTTCCTAAAGCAAATCCAGGAACCAGCTGCATTTTTGTCCTTTTCTGACATCTGGGGACCAGCAAAGTCTGAAAGGAATCTATCCCTTCTAGTTCCAAGCACCAAAATGTCTAAAAGCAAACTTTCACAGGCCCTTGAAATCCACCACGGTCATTTCTTGCTCCGTCTCTCTCTCTCTCTCTCTCTCTCTCTCTCTCTCTCTCTCTCTCTCTCTCTCTCTCTCTCTCTCTCTCTCTCTCTCCTCTCTTTCAGAGATAGAGAGATAGACAAATAGATAGATATAAAATAATTGCAGAGCTAAAATAAACTAAGATATTTTTCCTTGATGGTACTAATTAAGTTGATCGAATCTCATGAAAAATCATTTATCTGCACAGCACAGGGAAGGAATTTGAAGTCACAGAGCTAACATAAACTAAGATATTTTTCCTTGATGGTACCAATAGTGTTGATCGAATCTCATGAAAAATAATTTATCTGCAAAGCACAGGGAAGGAATTTGAAGGCAGCAGTGACTCAGGATCAGACAGTAAGCACAAACATTTGTCTTTGGCACAAAGAGAGTGCCTGGGGAGAGGATGTGGTTGCAGAAGGAGTATTTCCCCTTCAAGCCCCTGGGTTCAGGGAGCCTTTGGTAGGAAAAGAGTAAAAGGTCATTTTCATTAGAGGGCCTACATAAAAGAATTTATGAACTTAAAGAGCTACCAAATGTTAAGTAAAATAAAATCTCTACCTACATTGTGTGTTGCCCAGAGGGACCCTTTTCCGAGAAGGGCTTTTCCTGAAGACAAAAACAATCGACCTGCAGAGGTTTTCCAAGAAAACGGAACACACCCTACTGAACTGGAGATAAGCAGCACCTAGTGATAAACTAGCTTTGGTCCAGTAGAAATAGCTTATCAGAATGGACAAGCATAGCACACCAATCAAGATATATCTGCTCCCCACTTTGTTAGAATCCACCCATGTAAAATGGGAACTTAGCACCAGCCAACCAGAACATTTCCTCATTTTCTTCTGCATTTGCCCTAAATGATCTCCCCCTTTCCACTCCCTTGGAGGAGTTCCTTTCTACTTTCTGTATGAGATGTTGTCTGATTCATGAATTGCTCAATACAGCTGTGAGATGCTAAATTGTATGAAAAGTATTTCTTTTACCACAAAGGTACGAAAAATTTGAGGGTGCTTAGCATTTTTTGGTAATGTACTAAGTTCAGGATTATGGACAATCCACACTATAAAACAGTAAGTTAATAATCAAATGCCTTTTGGTTAGGAAAGTTGTAATAGCTAATAATAATGAAGAAAATATTTATTCCAAGAGGATTTTTTTTTCTAAGTTTCAGAAAAGTGAAAACAGGGAGTTCTGGAATGAAACTAACCATAAAGAACGGAAGTAACCCAAATGTCCCTCGATAGATGAGTGGATAAGCAAATTGTGGTATATACATACATTAGAATATTACTCAGCTGTAAGAAGGAATGCAGTAATAACACATGGGATAACATGGATGAATCTGGAAGACCTTATGTTGAGTGAAGTAAGCCAGTCACTGAAGGACAAATATTACATGACTTCACCGATATGAATTAAGCAAATTGAGCAGACTCACGGAGCTAGAGTCTGGAAGATAGGTTTCCAGGAGACAGAAAGGGAGTAGAGGGTTGTGAGCCAATGCCCACATGGACAAAATCTATGATAAAGTAGAAGGGTGTAGTTGTGCAGTGGATAGGCATGACAGTGGTGCAGTGATGCTATTGAGTTCAGCGGTGCTTGTCTGCGAGACGGAGTAGGGTGTGTGTGTGGGTTGAGTTGGACTATCCATGGAACTGGAGGGAGGGTCAAGGGAAGAAGCATGTGAACTCTAAGGATTTGCAGATCTGTGGTTAAAACTACAACGTTGGGAATGTTCTTTTGGCAAATATGGCAGAGGAGGGAGTTGGATGTGGGAGGGCATACAGGACAGGGTACACCTGGGGCAAGCTTCTGTGGAATATATAAGTGTTTGTCTTGTCATAGTGTGTTATATCAGTGGGTGGAGACCCACACAATAAACAAGAAAATATTAAATTCTCATCCTGGGGAGTACTGCTATGTTCTCAATTAGAGGGACAAGAATCCCTTGAGAACATAGGCAGTGCCTAATAAAAGAAAACAAGCCAATATGTAAAGCTCTCAATATTATTGCAAATAATCATGAATCTTATTCTTCAAAAAGTGAAACTTAGTGGTTACCATAGGTCCCGAGGGGTGGGGGGAAAATAAAATACATGGAACATAGGGCATTTTTAGGGCATTAGAGTTGTTCTGCATAATCTTGCAATAACAGATATAGTCCATTTTAAATTTCATTAAAATTTATAAAAGTGTGTGGTCCAAAATGTAAATCATAATGTAAACTATTGACCATGGTTAGTAGCAAAGCTTCAATATTTGTACATCACTCGTAACAAATGTCCCATCTGCATAAAATGCTATTAATAGGGGAGAGGGGAAAAGGGGGAGAGTGTTAGGTATATGGGAATCCCCTATATTATATAAATGACTTTTCTGAAACCTAAAGTTTCTTTGAAAATAGAATGAAAAAAAAAATGACACTGGGGAAATATATGGAAGAAAATATCACTGTGCATACAAGACAACAGATCTTACAGTAATGAAAGACATAATATCAAAAACAAACATTTCAAATTAAAAAAATTTTTTTGGATTTTGTTATTTTTAAAACTATCATTATTATTTCATTTTTCTTATTAATTTTATTTGGTTATTTTGTTGGCTTCATTTTTGGAGAGGTTTTGGACCACAGAAGGGTCACAACTGTGGCAGGGGAAGATCATTAATGTGGGGTGTTGGTGATGGGGAGATGCATGGAAGGGGTTCACCTGGGGCTTACATCTAAGGCATATGAATGTGTTCAAGTGTTCTGGGGCATTGTCACAGTGGATGGAGATCCACACAATAACCAAAAGAATATCAAATTCCCATCCTGGGAAGCTCTGCTACATTCTCTAATGGGAGAGCAAGAATCCTCCGAGTATAGGGGTGGTGCCAGTGAAGGAGAACAGACCATTGCAATGGGCCCTTGATATTGATGATCATACTTATGAACCTTTTCTTTTGAAACTGAAACTTAGCTTAATATTATATGTTGCCTAAGAGCTACCTCCTGAGAGCCTACTTGTTGTTCAAATGTAGCCTCTCTCTAAGTCAAAATCAGCATATAAATGCACTACCTTCTCCCCCGCCCCCCAGTGTGGGACATGGCTCCTGGGGATGAGCCTCCTGGCACCAAGGGATTACTACCAAATGCCAACTAGCAATGCACCTGGAAAAAGACCTTGACCAAAATGGGGAAAAGGTAAAGACAAATGAATTTTTATGGCTAAGAAATTTCAAAGTGAGTCAGGAGTTCATTCCAGAGGTTATGCTTATGCAAGTCTCAGCAGGGTCTCATTGACTGCAACAGTAAATATTGCCTCAAATAGCAGGACTCCTGAGGGCTCTAGAGACATCCAGACACTATTAGGCAGGGCAGATAGCTCAGGAGTTTGGTGCCCTGCCAGTGGACCTTACCTTGGAATTTATTCTGTCCAGTGTGACAGAGTTGGACTCAGTTGTGGTTTCCCTACACATGGCTCTTCTGCCCCTTCTATTTGAACCTATGGTTAGTACTATATTTGATAGGTGTATGTCCAAGAGACTCAAATCTTTGGTCCATCCATGTGCCAGTTGGGCCCTGAAGCTCAACAGAGATGCAACACTTACTCTCCAGTTCATAGGACTCACCCAGGACAACTAACAAGGAGACGATGATGGATAACCCCCAGCCCAAGGAACAGAGAGAGTCTGCAACCGCAAGCAAGATAGTCTCATCCATCTGCCTCATGGGATCTAAGCCCCCTCTCAATTAAAAGCAGAGTGGGCATCACCATCCCATACTCATCAAGATTGGGGAGTGAACAATGGACTAAAGTAGACTTACTGTTATTCTACTATAGACTTACTGTTATTCTAGCAATGGGAGAACTTTATCATTAATGTGCAGGCAGTGGTCACCAGAGTTTCTGAGGGGAGGGAGAAGGAAAAATAGGTGTAATATGGAGGCATTTTCAGGACATTAGAATTGTCCTACATGACATTGCAATGACAGATACAGGCCATTACATATTTTGTCATAACTTACAAAATTGTGCAGGACAGAGTTAACAACAATGTAAACTATAATCCACACTTAGTGGCAATGCTTCAATATGTGTTCATCAATTGTAACAAATGTATCACACTAATGAAGGATGTTGTTAATGTGGGAAAGTGTGGGAAGGTTAGGGAATGGGGTATATGGAAATCCCCTATATTTTTAGTGTAACATTTATATAATCTAAAGTATCCTTAAATTTTTTTTAAATGTATTATTAAAAAAAAAAAAGAAAAAACAGCTAGGTTTCTAGTTTGAGCATTTGGGTAAATAGAGGTGTACCTTAACTGAAATCTAAAGTTAAGAAGTGCATGGTAGAAAGGGGAAAGGAAAATTCTGATTTGGTAGTGTTCAGCTTGATCTGTCTAAAGGAAATTTAAAAAGACAGATCCAGTGCACATTTTGTTATACAAATTCATAACTCTGTAGAAATTTGGGCACAAGGTACAAATGTAGGAGCTCCCAGGATATAAACAGTATTAAAATCATGGGTGAAAACATAGATAAAGAAGAGGACCGAGGCCAGGGGGTTCATGGACACGTATATATCAGCACGGAGTGAGGCATCAACAAAAACTGTTTCGTTTGTACAGTTCCCAGCCACCTTCGAATCAACAGATTCCTGGATTGGTCAGCATCTCAGGAACACTCAAAATGGGTGATGGAAAATCGTGTAGTGAAAGGGTAATTCCCCAATGTGTGATTTTTCCCCAATGTGCGCTCAGGATCGTGCAGCCACTAGCAGTCCTAGGCCAAGGCACAGCCACAGCAGAAGCGCTTACCACCCCCACAGCGGACCCGCAGCTGTAGGGGGCGCACCTAGGAAGGCTGCGTCCCTGAGTGGAGGACATCGCCTGGCATGGACCCCACGTGGAGGGCGCAGAGGAAGCCAGCGCAGCGGTTCTGTCTTGGGGTCTTCTATTGACCACACCCAATGGAAACAAGGCAGTCCTAGAAATTAGCCTCTTGGGCGTCAAAAGACTCAAAGTCACCAATATAACCAAAGATGCAGTTTATTGAAGGAGAAACTGTTTGAGTAGTGAGATCTCAAACCAGGAAAGTTGGAGGGAGAGTCGCAATAGTCATCTGGTCACAGCACTTATAAAGGCACGTGGAGGGCTTCCAAGTGGGAAGTTGCAATGAGGTGTGGCTTTTAAGTTTCTTTTTACATGAGAGGGTCTTAGGCAAAGGAGAACAGATGATCCTTGGTTAGAATGATATGCTTACCCATTTCTGATAAGCCATCTCTACTGGGCCGAAAAATCACTTATTTCTAAGTATCTAAGCCTTGCTCAAACGGCAATTTTATCCGGTGTCGGAATGTCGCGTCCCTGTGCCTCTGTGAACAATTGTTTTACCTTCTGGAAAGTCCCTGTCATTTCTGGGAAAGGGGTGGCTCTGCAGGTGGCCATTTTAATTTATTTAACACAAAATGGAAGTCTAGTTCCTTTTTTGCCTGTTATTATTTTTATCCATAAGGCAATGTTTGTGGCATATGCTTAATGGTACTTTACAGTTTCCATTCTTTGTTTTTTTAGAAATGATTGGAAAATGAAAATATAGACTAGTACTTTTTGTATGAAGCATAAATCTTGTAATTGAATACTGTTGACACAAATACAGAAATCATTAGATGTGCTAATAGAAGCCAATTTCAAGTTTCAAACCAACCATCAATGTGAAGGAAAAGAATAAAATTTTAAAAAATTGTATGAGATGCAGGAAAAGAATGCCCAAAATGTGTATCTAGAAGGAGAGGTGTAATTAAGGATTTTAGAACAATTTTGCATTTTCAGCAAACATTTTCTTTCCCATATTATTTGTCTTTTATATATTTTTCAAGAAAACATTCTCTATGAAGTTCAGTAAGGATGTGTCTTTTCAAAATTCTGAAGAAGTTTAATAATTAAGGATGTGCCAAGGTTCTTTTTACTGAGTCCTACCTCATGTGGGCATATATATACAGCTAGACCATTTTCCAACAGAACTTTCTGCAGTGATAGAAATGTTCTGTATCTGTGCTGTCCAATATGGTAGTTCCAAGCTGCATATGGCTATCAAACACTTGAAATATAACTAGGGCCCAGTTTTCATAATTTAAATTTAAATAGTCCATGTGGTTGGTGGCTACTATATTGGAGAGTGCAAGAATCTACACATTTTGGGAATTTGGCCTGCACACTCTTGTATTACGTATTCCTCTCTATACATGTGAATACATATTTAGATAGTCAGGTGAGATATACATTTGAGATCCTAATTACAGATACTTGTGGCTACTGCTGACCTTTAAAGTTATAATCAGCAAATAATTGTTGAACAACTACAAGCTGGGGCTGGGGATGAGTAGATAACTAGATAAATGCAGCTCCTGATCCCAGCGTGGTGTCCCATCTGACAAGCTGAGTGGGTGCTTATTTTGGGTGAAATCAGACAGACCTTGATAAGCAGTTCCAGGTGATGTGAAAGGAGAACAGAAGGTCAAGGGGACCATTGGCAGCAGCTAAGCCTCATCTGGGGAGGCAGGAATCAAGGCTGAGGGCAATCGCATATCTTGGTTTGCCAAGACAGTGCAGTTGGCATCGGTTAGAGCTGCATCCCACCTTGGACTACATACGGATGACACGGTGGGCCCAGGTGTGCTCATTGAGTGTCTTTCTTCCCCTGGAAAAGGACAAGCTTCCTAAGGGCCTAGATAACTTATTATACTCTTTGTATTCCCTGTCAACCACTAGTGCAGCTTTTGGGGTGTCAAAAGCCATAAAACGCACTGAACAGAGTGATGTTCGCTGTCCACCAAGCTAAACAGAGATGCAGTGATTGATATGGCACCTCCACTGTGCCAGACCATTCACCCCACTCCCCCATCTATGTTGTGTGTCACCCCCCTCCCCCAGATATGAGGGGACAGAGAGATGGAGGTCCTGCTCAGGGGCTCGCATCAGCCAGGTGGTGCCTGCAGGGCTTGGGCTCTGTCTCAAGCCTGCCACGCTCTTCTCCTGTCCATTTCCACACTCAGCTTATCTCATTCAGAATCACCCCAGCTTGGAATTAAAGAAAGTGAGATTCTGAAAAGTTAACAAATGTGTTAAGGACACACAGTGGCAGAGCCAGAATTTGCACCCATATATGATCTCTTTTAAAAAACTAGGCTCTATTGTTCCACTTTCCAGGAGCTGTGATAGAATGTAGTCATTATGATCAAAAGCTTTAGAGTCAGGTGGGTCTTAGTTCAAGTGCTGTGTTCTGTGATTTACTAGCTTGTCACTTTGGGTTAATTTCCTAACCTCTCTAAAGCACACTTTCTTCATTTGCAAAGTGGAGATAATGACAATAGCTCAATTACATATTACACGTGTTATATAACATCATGCGCATATGCTATGTTATTATATGCACAGAGCTTAATCACAATATTATTATCACAAGAGTAAAAATTAATTTCAAATCATTCTTTAATTTAGTCACTAACGCTGCATGTGGCTGTGAGCCCCAAAGACCGCTACCCAGTCCCACTCTCTTGGACTCCTTGGTTAAGATGAAAGCATAGCTCTACATCTCATTTAAAAATTCTCTGACCAGGGGAAAAATAAAAGTCTCTTAATCAGTCTGGCATTTTTTTTCAGTTCTTTGAAATTGGGGAATTAAGGAATTTTTGGTTTGGCCTGTCATAGTAATTGTCGAAGGGTGTAAGAAGAAGCCAACAGTTAACCAGTGTTCTCTTGTGTGCCAGCCCCCTAGGCATTCCCTGAGGAGACAGTGAACATTTGAGTGTGTCAACATGAGTGACCCTTGGAGCATCAGTGGCTGCTGGGTGCTGCATGAGCCATGTGGCCTTGCAAAGCCCTAGGACCACTCCCAGTTTTCAAGTTCTTTCCCAATAGACAGCCATGGAAGGAAGGAAAAGAAATCATGCTTTAAAGATTAGTCTTTTCCATCCCTCTGCTCTGAGAGCCAAAGATGCAAGTACACAGCTTCATTTTAAATATTTGGCCCTGTGTAACTGTTCTGTCAAATATCAGATGTTACCAATATTTTATATTGATTCTATTATTTTTTTCCACAGAAGTGCACAACAGTTAGCCAGGTACATGTGTGTAATGGTATAAATTAATCTTGTTGACTAGTATATTAAATTCTAGGGAATAGCTGGCTGTTATTCAGAAAGCCAAGAATTTTTCTCCGATGAAGGTTTTTCTAAACTCAAGCCAGATTTTTCATGGTTCACATGTCAGGCAGTTATGTGGAAGGATCAGATAGCTTAGAAAATGCCTTCAGACAAGCCTGCAAACATTTCTGACAATGCAACCTAGTGGACAGTGGGATGTCGACAGTGTGGTAAGGGAAAGGCATAGTTGAGAAAACTCAAATTGCTCTTTTGTTTGTTTCAAAATTATTGGCTTAGCAAAGAAGTCCAATCAGCTATATAAGAACCATAAAGATCTCAGTTTATCTTGTCGATCTGGAATAAAATAATTGTCTACAATCTTCCTAGAGCTATTGTTTAAATTTGGCTATGTGAAAATGGATAATGGATCTAGTTCACAGTTAAAAGGGAAAGAAGATTTACGGGTGATGGCGGGAGGAAAAAGCTGTGGGGCCGGAGCTTCGGATACTTGGAAATAGGTGGATCACACTTTCCTTCTCCACTCTTAGAACTTCCATCAGTCAGTGGTGAGAGAGTCCCCTTACTCCACAATGGGGCAGGTAATGGTGATAGTACAATCTAGGGTTTGGTTGGATTTGGTTGCATCCCAGATCCAACCTCTGCTGTGGGACTGCTATACAGCATTTATTAGTGGGAACATTGTTATTTTCTACATAACAAAGTCAACATCTTAATTTAAAATCAACACTTGTGTGGTTCCCATTCAGCTGCTATGGTTCCTCATGAAGCTTGAGACATAAGAAGCATGGTGTCTTTTGTAATGACAATATGACTAATAGTAAAGAGAGACCTATTACAAACAAGACAAATCATGGTCCTAGTAGGGTGGTAGGCTTTGTACATTGGACATAAATGTAAATACACTTCAACCTGGTAAGTTTTTAAACTTACTGTTGTGTAAGCCTTCAGACAATTACAGGAAAAATTATAAAGACTGGCATAAAAAACAAATGACATTTGGCAAGATGGACTCTCAACAACTCCAGCCTTTCCCATAGGGCCACTTGGGCATCAATTGCAACTGCATTGTGAGTCAGCTTCTTCCACTGCTTTTTCCCTTCCTTACAGGTATGGCTTCTGGGGTTCCTTGGCTTTCCAGTCACATGATGATGTCCTTTCCTTTCTCTTCCAGGTTTCCTTCATTTCTAGCTCCTCCAAGTGGGTTTCTCTTTCTATATCTGAATTTCTTTTGCTATTAAGGGCACTAGTGTTCTGTATTAAGACCCAACTTCATTCAGTTGGCCACATCTTAATTTAAAAATATCTTCAAGAGATCCTATTTAAAATGGGTTCACACCTACAGGAATGTGGATCAAGAAAAAGAACACGTCTAAAATGGGGTACATATTTGGGGCACACAATTCCATTTAGAACTTTTTTTTTGGCTCTAGGAATAAATACATTGGCTGGAGTTGTACTGATTTTAGTGATTTATTCCTTTGCACTCTTTGTTTGATTAAAATGTGCTCACACTTCTTTAACTTAATCTCTTAGTAATATACTGATTTCCTGTTGTGTTACAGGCATTAACTTTGCAATGTCTCCGTAACTTCTGGAGACAAGTAAAGGACTTTGACAGTTTCTCTATCCCCTATCTAATGGAATTAGTTGATCTGCTGGGGTCAGCTTTATTAGCCTTAAGTTTCCATTCCCTGTAGTTTATTATAGATTATAAATTGATTATTATATATATAATCTATATATTATAGATTATTATAGATTGAGATGGAGATGTTGAAGACTAATAAACCTTACTAACTCTTTGCAGATGATCAAGGAGGAAAATTTATGGTTCCTTTCCACAAATTTTAAAGCAGTAATTTGCCTTTTACTAGGTAATATTTGATTTGCCTTAATTCAATTAAATGGCCTTCACTTTTATTAAAGGAAATTGTTTTGAACTAAAGTGAAGATTATTTGTGCTGCTTTTCCTAGAATAAATGGTAATCTGACATTGGTATAGGTACAAACTCAATATTTGAAATTAATTAAATAAGAAAGAATATAGGATTTTTACATGTAATGATTTTAAATTCTCATACATAGCAGAAATGTACTTTATTATTGTTTAACTTGTAATGTAAGATTAAGGGAAACAGAGTTCTAGTTTAGCTTTTCTTCACCCATGGATATGTTGTACTGAAAAGCAAACTACAAAATGAAAGAGGCCTCAAATGAGCTTTTAATAAGTTTAACCTTGTCTACCTCCATGCCAACTGAGGACAAATTTACTAATTGTTCCTACACGAACCAAAAAATGTTTTGCTGAGCATAATAGAAACTCAATTTTACCTGCATCTATTAATTACCGTGAAAGAGTTCTTGGAAGGTAACCCTTCAAATATAGAATGGCTTTGAGAGATAATTAATGAAAACAATGAGCCATTTTTTATTATTGATTTGTTAAATGATCATGTTTTTTTTTTTTCCAGAAAACTTATAAGAAATCAAAAACAGAAGATAACCTGAGCTGAATTCATGGGAATAAAATGGTGTGAGAAATGGTGTGTGTAAAAAAAGAGTAAATGTGCAAAAAAATTATTGCAAGTCACATTTTTATGTATTTACCAACAACTTTATTCTAGTGTTTTACATATTCCACAGTGCATTCAAATACATTACATTATATAATTATATATAATTATGTTTAATTATAAAATTATGATAATATAATATATGAAATATATATTATTCAGTTCTCCCAACAGTACCTGTGAAATAGGTGGGATAGGTATGGTTATATCTATTTTACAGAAGAGGAAACTGAAACTCAGAGAAGTTACATTTGTAAGGTTGCACAGCTTCAAAGTGGGCTATTAGTGACAAAAGTCCAGGTCTCTTATGTCCCAGGCAAGTCTTCCTTCCATGCCGCATCTCTACCTCCTCCAAGAGTACTACGAGTGCCTAACTAATTAATGTTGAGGAATCCAACTGTAGGAATAGGCTTTTCTAAAGGAAAAGTATGGTTGTACAGCTTTTAGATTTCAGACAGGGGAACTTCCATTTAATATATCTTGATGGATTAGAATGGCCAACTCTAAATTATTCATGTCCATAAGACCAAGGAAAACATAGACAAATGAAAACATAAGAATAAACAAAAATGCCTTTATTTTAGAAAAAAGTGCTTCCACCTTCCCCAAATATAGTCATTTGCCATATATGGTAATACCTAGGTTGAGTAATTTGAGTTTTGTCTCCTTTCTCTCTCTCTTTTAAAAAGATTTATTTATTTACTTATTTTTATTCCCCCCCTTCCCCTGGATGCTTCTCTCATCTGTCTGCTCATTGTTTGCTAGCCTCATTGTCTGTTTGCCTTCTCCCGGGAACCAAACCCAGGACCTCCCACATGGAAGACAAGTGCTCAATGGCCTGAGCCAAATCCACTCCCTGCAGGCTGCAGTGTCTGCTGGCTTGTGGCATCTGCTCATTTAGGTGTCTGCTCGTTGCATTGGGTGTGGCTCTTGTTGCAGCAGGTGCAGCATTTAGCTCATTGAGGTGGGTGCGGTGTCTAGCTCTTCCTCTTTAGGAGGCACCCAAACCTGGGACCTCCCATGTGGTAGGTGGGGGCCCAACTGGTTGAACTGCATCTGCTTGCCTCTCCTTTCTTTTTTGCTACTCAACTTGGTTGGAGCAATGACATGTCTAAAAGGCAGGTGATAGGAAAGAGGAGAAAAATGGACATGGAAAAAATATTCAAACCCAGATCCATGAAATAACAGTTCTTCTCTCTTATGTTATACTTTTGCCTTATCTAGAATTTCATACAAATAGCCTGATATGAAATATAGTCTTTGTGTTTGACTTCTATTTGCTTAGCATAATGTTTTTGAAATTTATCCATGCTTTTATATGTATTAACATTTTGTTTCTTATTTCTCTGTTATTTTATTTCATAGTGTGTATTGCAGTTGGGCAGTTTGATATAATTATGAATCCCAAAAATATAATTGGATCATGCTTGTAAACTGATCTGCTAATTTGGGCATGATTAAGTTATGATTAGGGTGTTGACTGGGTCATGTCAGTAGGGCATTGAGCCCCACCCCTTGGTGGGTGGGGAATCAAATATAAAAGGCATGGCAAGAACAGAGTTGCAGCAGTTTTTGAGAAGCAGTTCTGATGTTGGAGATTTGATGTTGGAGAAGGCCCCAGGAGAAGAGAAGTGACCTGTTCGCCTGATAGTCTGCAGCTGACCTTGTCGAGGAACCAGAAGAGCTAAGCCTGGAGAGAAACGCAGCCCTGGGAAGAGAGGAACCCAAGAAGCCTGAACCCTGGCAAACGTCAGCAGCTGCCTTGCTCCAACACGTGGCAATGGACTTTGGTGAGAGAAGAAACTTAATGCTTTATGGCCTGGTATCTGTGGATTTCTACCCCAAATAAATACCCTTTATAAAGACCAACCCATTTTTTTGGTATTTCACATTAGTACTCCTTTGGCTGGCTAATACAGTGTGTATTACCATAATTTGCTTATTCACTCACAAGTTGATAGACATTTGAGTTTTTTCCAGTTTTTTTTTTCATGTGTGTTATGAATAATGCTATTATGAAGATGTTCATGCAAGTCTTTGAGTAGATGTATATTGTCTTAGTTTGCCAAAGGTTGCCAATGCAAAAATACCAGAAATTGGCTGGCATTTAAAATGGGTATTTATTTGGGGTAAAAGCTTACAGTTCCAAACCTGCAAAAATGTCTAAATCAAGGCACCTTCAGAGATGCTTTCTCACCAAAGGTTGGCTGCTAGTAGATCCTGGAGTCCTGCCATTTTATGAAGCCAGATGGCAGGTCTTCTGGTCTCTCTCTACTTTCTCCTGGAGCTCAGCTGTGGGCAATCAGGCATCTCTCCCTGGGCCTCATCTCCTTGATCCTCTTGGGGCTTCTCTGTCTTTCTGCAGCTATAAGCAAACCTGGAGTCTTCTCTTTCATGTGGCCAGGTCAAAATGACAGAACTCCCTTTTCTGTGTGTCTCTTCTCTGTGTCTCTTTTTATATGTCTCAGTAAGAGGGTGAATACCCAACCTGATTCACACCTCACTGACTTAGTACAATCAAAACCAATCTAATCAAATGATCTAATCAAGGTCCTTCAACGGAATCTAATGCAACCAAAGGGTCTCAAACCCACAGGAATGGATTAGTTCAAAAACATACTCTTTTCTGGGATTCACAAAATTCAAACTTCCACATATATTTTCATTTACCTTGTGTTAATGCTTAGGAGTGGGACAGCTGGATCAAATGGTAATTTTAATGTTACTTTTAAAAGATACTCTCATAATATATTCCAAAGTGGATGTAGCATTTTTCATTCTTACAAACAATGTATGAGAGTTCTGGTTCCTTTACATCCTAGCCAAAACTTGGTATTGTCAGCCTTTTTAGTTTTAGTCATTCTAGTGGGTGAAGTTGTATCTCATTGAGGTTTGGATTTGCATTTCCCTAATGACAAGTAATTTTGAGCATCTTTTCATAGTCTTATCAGTGATTTGTATATCTTTTTTGGTGAATGTCTATTCAAACATTTTGTCCATTTTTCTTGAGTTGTTTGTCATATTATTACTGAGTTACAAGAGAGTTTATTTAAAAAATACTCTGCATATAAGTTCCTTTTCAGATATATTTTGCAAATACATTGTCCCAGTATATAGTTTGCATGTTTTTCTCAACTGTGTCTTTGAAGAGCTTCTAACTTTGTTTTCATATAAGGTTTTATTTTGATGAACATTTGATCTTTTTTTTTCTTTTATGGTTCACACTGTTTTATTCTGTTCAAGAAATTTTTGCTTACCCAAAGTGTATTAGTCAGGGTTCTCTAGGGAAACAGAATCAGGAGATATCTGTAAATAGTATGACTGTGGGAATGCACAAGCCCAGATTCCATTGGCAGGCTGCAAATCAGGGGCTCCGATGAAGGTCTAATGAAGGTCCTTGATGAGCTCCCAGGAGACATTGGCTGTCCAAGGATGAGCTGGGAAATTCTCTCTGAATGCTGAAATCACTTCCCCTTTTAAGGCATTCAGCTGATTGGATGAAACATCACTCATTGCTGACGGCAATCTCCCTGGTTGATTGTAGATGTAATCAGCCATCTATGCAGTAAATTCTCTGATGGCTGAAGTCCATAAATGTCTTTGTATTACAATTAGCCCAGTGCTTGCTTGACCAAAGAACTGGACACAATTACCTAGCCACGTTGACACATTAACTTAACCATCACACAAAGTCACCAAAATATTCTCATGTGTTCTTCCAGAAGTATAACAGATTTTGGCACTTTTGTTTAGGTCAATAGTCCATTTCAATTTAATTTTTATGTATGGTGGGAAGCAAAGGTTGAGGAGTATTGTATTTCCATGAAGATAGCCAGTTATTTCAGCACGATTTGTGGAAAAGACTAACTTTTCTACATTTAATTACCCGTGCACCTTTGTAAAATCAATTATTGGTCTGCTTTTTTAGTCTCTAGTTTTTTCCACTGACCTAGAGATCTATTTTTATGCCAATATCATGGTGTTTTGATCATTGTGGCTCTACAGTAAGTCTTATAATCAGGTAATGCTTGTCCTCTAACCTTGTGCTCTTCCCCCCAACATTATTTGAATATTCCAGAACCTTTCCTTTTCCAAATAACTTGCAAAATCACCTTGTCAATTTCTCCCCCCAATTTTTTTTTCAGAGTTTGAGTGGTATTGCATTGAATCTATAAATCAATTTGAGGAGAATTGCCTTAGCAGAATTGAGTTTTCCAATCTATGGACATGCTATCTCTCCATTAATGTAGGCATTTTTAAGATCCCTTTGCATTGCTTTGTAGTTTTCATTATATGGGTAGTGCACATCTATTATTAAATTTATTTCTAAGTTCTTTTATTTTTAATACTATTTTAAATGGAGTTTTTCAATATCTTCCTTTAAATGCAATTGGTTTTTATATATTGAAATGGCATACTGCTAACTTGCTAAATTTACTCCTTCATTTTTTGCTATAATCACTGAAGCTATTATTACTAAATGGTTTATATTTTTGAATTTTTATGTAGATTGTTCTCTAGTTCTCTATTCTCTTCCAGAATAACTTTTATAAACTGAAACCCGATGATGTCCCTACTCTGATTCAATTCTTCTAAATGGCTTAAACATTCCTTGCCTTAGCATGTATAAAGAATACTTGATGTTTTTCCCACTACCCTCAGCAGTTTCTTCACTGGTTTCCAAAAGCAAGATATTTGGCTAATAAAATCAAAGATTCTTCACTGCACAATTTCTTGTTATCTGAGACTCTTTACTCTTTCAGCCAGAGACACACGTTGCTTCAGAGAGAGGCAGGTACTGCCAGACTAACAAAGCTCAAAGTGTTTTCTTTTTAATTAATTAATTAATTATTAATTAATTATTTTTTTACTTAGGGCTCTAGCACAGACAATCCACAGTACAACGCCTGTAGCAAAGTCTCAAAGCAAAAGTGCTTTTGCCTTGCAAAAGCTATAGTTTATTGGGAGGGAACATTATTTTTGTAGAATTCTGGAATCAGGGGCTTCAATGGAGAAAGAGGTAAACGTGGAAAAGTGAGCACAGCATTTCTGTTCAAAGCCACAGAGTAGCAGGTGTGTGTGATAGCAAAGAGCCATCCTCTCGTCCAGAAGGAAAGAAAGCTTGGCCAGCAGGAGCCAGAGGGGCTGGAGCATAGCCTCAGGCTTGCCTTCTGGTGGTGTGTGACCTCTGGGGGTGGGGAGCTCTTCGTATTTAAAATGGGGTTATCTGAACAGACTAGAAGGACTGAGGGATTGGTCCAGGGAAAAGAGAGTCCTAGGCATCCGCCAGCACCACAAGGAGGAGGAAATACAAGACGTAGAGCAAAGCCAGGTTAGAAGGGCTGGTGGCACAGGAGAGGCCCAGGCTGCTGTAGGAGCATGGCAGGTGCAAGCATTTGGAATCTGGGACCAGTCCGGAACTAGAGATAGCAGCATCGGAGACTTTAGCACATAATGCAATCCAATGTTGGGGGGCTCTGAAAGGGCCAAATCAGTAACAATTCACTTCCCTGCCCAGGGTCTGGACATCCTGAAAAATAAGATGAGTCAGCGGCTGGAAAGCCATATCATCACTAAGTTGAAGGGTGTCACTTGCCTGCAGCTATGTGGGCCTGACATCCCTGAATTGTGCAGATATACCCAACCTCATAGCACTGGACTAGGACAGGGCTCCCTTGGGGGACCTGCCCAGGGAAGTTGGCAGCATGGAGGAACAGAGGCAAATCTCTTCTCCCTGGGGAAAAGTGAAGCACTGAACTAAGTAAGCCCTGTTTCTTGTGCTGATGTCTCCTATCTGTTGAGTCAACTCCACATGCCTTGGAGTGGTAAAAGGGCTGTAGAAAAGGCCTTGGAGTGGTAAAGTGTGGGAGAGTCACACTGGCTGAGCTGCATCAGTGGGAAACAAAAGATCAGGTGTGGGGAAAAAGGCATTTTGCCCAAGTAATCAGGACTGAGCAAGACCAACAAACTGTAGCAGGGCCAGTGAATGCAAAGGATAACACGCAAATCAGGTGCTCCTAACTTTTTACTGAAATAATATAAGCTCCCACTCCCTTCCCACTCCCAGGAGAAAGTGTCACAAAGGGGGGGTGGGAGAGGAATAGCATCCTGAACTGGGCTGAGATTTGGTGTCAGATGAGATTTAAAACCAGATGATACTGCAAACTGACAAAGAACTACTTTGTTATGAGTATAAATATTCATTTCAATCATATAGAAAGAAGAAAAGCACATGTTTTGCACACACGATTGATAATTTACATTGGAACCCTTGGCTTTGCAAATATTCATACAAGCAGTCTTTGATTTCAGAGAGAGATTCTCTGAAATGAGTAAGCCAAACAAATCTTGGTGTCCTGCATTTAATCTTTGCATTTAATGAAGCTAGTTTTATATAGGTAAATGCTTCTAATCCAGCTAACCAATCATTCAGCACCAAATATCCTTGTAGAAAAATATAGACTTGTTTATTATGTCCCACATTCAACGTAGAGACATCATGAGTTGAGGCAGACATTTCAAGGTATATATTTCTATAAACAACATATTTTTATTTTAAATTCTATAGTCATGTATATAATAACCAAATCTCTTGAAGGGTGAGGTACCCATTTCCCAGCTGCTCAGAATATGGTAGGCTGATTACTCATAACTGCATTGCTCCCTGGGAATTATCCCCAGCTATTAGGGAGTCAGCCTAAGGGAATGACCCCTACCCCAGCTCCTGGGTAAGCCTTGCATCAATGACTGGCTGAGGCAAGCATTCAAAGGTCTGACATTGTCCCCAGTTTGGGACAACTCTCAAGGGCCATTCCAGCTCCAGACTTTTCCTTAGGTCATTGGGCATCCATTGCAACTGTATTGAGTCAGCTTCTTCCTCTGCCCCTCTCTCTTCCCTACAGGGATAGCTCCTGAAAACATTCTTGAGCAAAGCTTGGGCACACTTCTCCATTCTGAGTCTCTGCTCAAGAAACGTGGTCTAAGAGAGTTGGTACCAGGCATGGACCTAAAGAGCAAACTCTAAGATGGGATTCTGGACATGGATCACTTGCAGGCAGGCTGGCAAGGGAGACATACACCCTGGTGGTTGGTGGAAATTGCACAGCCTCTGGAATGCTCAAGGGGTACAATTGGTATGATTTTCCTTGATGTGGAAATGGGAAGGAACAACAATGAAAGGGAATTTCTGTGCTTGAGAAGTGTGAGGAAAATAGCATCTGCAAGGACTGTGGAATATGATGGATAAAGTGAGTGCCACTGATTCATGGAGATTGATAATAATAGGACAAGGGACTCATGAAGCCATTTAAAATAAACTGTGAAGGCCAGAGATCCCTTTGGTGGTATTTAATCAAGCCCCAATCTCTTGCAGCCAAAGAGCAGATGGATTGAAGAGCCAAGCCCTGGGCTGCATTCTAAGGCAGCAGAGCTTCAGAGAAGGTGGAATCCTGAGTCTGGCAGGTTCCCTACCTCACGGCTCGGACCTCAGTGATGAAGGGAAGGGATGGTGGAACTGGAATGGAAATATCCAATGCATACAGTTACACATTTGAATTCTCTTGAATCCCCTGGACCTGAAGACATGGCCCATTGTCTCCTGGCTTGAGGATCATGCAGACTCCCCCAATGGGGCAGTTTCCTTAAAAAACAATGCTTGACCTTCTCAGGGTCAGCCTCCACCTTCTCTCTTGAGCAGTACAAAGGTCAAGACCGAAAAAAGCAATCAGGAACAGGATGGTCCTGTGAAGGAAAGAGAGGGATGGAATGCCACAGGAGCTGCGGGCTGGCTGCATGGATAGGATGAACAAAACCAGTCCTGGGGTGAGCAAGAAGGGGGTGGTCTTAAACATGGTTAAGGCAAAGGCAGTAGAAACACCTGGGAGGGTTCTTGGATATAGTTCCTGGACTGACATTGTACCCCAAGACCCTGAGCACATCAGGAACTGACTTGGAGGGTAGAGATCGGGGGGGCGGGGGGCGTCACTTAATAATTGGTGGTGACAGGTCTGGCTTACAAGAGGTTCACTGGAGTCACAGACCCACTCATGGCCACTGACCTGGTCCCAAATATGTAGTTAGTGGCTTCCTCTTGACTGGGACCAATGTATACTCTGCATTTGGATTTCCCTTTCTTCTCCACAGTGCTTTATCCAGCACCACTGAGGATTTATAGAGCCCTGACATGCTTCTGATGAACCCATGCTAAGAAACAGAGTCTTACTTATTTTTACACGAGGTGCAGGCTGCTTATGGCAACTTTCTTGCTATATTGATTCTAAAATGGAAAGTATATCTTTTATTTAACCCACCCCTCCAAAAAGAACAAACAGTAATACATTTGCAAGAAAGTATGAGAGATTAGAACAGATGAGAAGTGTCTTTAATATTACTCAGTTTAGTAGCCAGTGAATAAAATTTATTGAAAGTGTTACGATCAGGGGCTCACTGCCTGATACACAGAGGCCAATGCCATGACATCATGAATTTGAAAAAACAAAGAGCTTTACTGCAAAGTCGATTGGCATGGAGATAGGAATCAAGGCTCAAATCTGTCTTCCCAATCTCAGGGCTAAGGGGGATTTTATAGGACTGGGAGGTGAAAGGTGCAGACAGAAGTGGCAAGCTTTGACTTGGCATTGTCCAATTAGTTATGGAGCCGCGCATATGTGGTAGAGTGGATTTTAGGCTAGAACTTCCTAATTGAAGGACCTCTTGTCTTTTCTTCTGATGTCTTCCTCTGTCCTCATACTTTTGGTTCCAGTGGAGGTGAACTCTGTTTCTGGTGTCTCAAAGATTGTCTAAAGGACTAGAGCCAGTGTATTCTGTGCATGCTCAGGTTTTATGGCCTGCAGTAAAACAAGTTCAAAAGAAAAGATTATAGGAACAGGATATCTCCACAAACTGATTTTCCCTGACTACAGCTTCAAAAAGAGTTTTGGAACACTTTGAAATAAATTTCTCTAAAATGAAAGTAGACAAATGGTCCTTTATTTTAAAATGTTATCCTGAATCATGATGGAGACATTCTTTATCTCCATACAATAAATTAAACAAGCACTTGGTTCATTCAAAATCTGAAGCTAATAGCTAAATCTTAGTGGATTTGTACATATTTAAAACTCTTCGAAATATTTCAAATTGAGAGGCATATTGATAATGAACAGCATTGAAACATGAGTCCTAGTTTGCCTGTGATTGTCTCTTACATCACAAATTGTTTAAACCAATTACAATAGAAGAGCTGAATGAAGTAAACAACAACAACAAAAATTTTAACTGTTGATTGCATAACAATACTTCTGTTCACTCAAAGTAAATATGTAAATAATAATAAAACACATTATTATTTCTAAACAAATTTTTGCTTAAATATTAAATGTTTGGAAATTTAGGGGAGATCAGGATTAAAAATTATTCTCCTACTAACTACAAGACAGAACATGGAAACACCTTACCATTTTTTATCTATTTGAGATTTTATCTATTTGAGAAATAATAATTTTACCTCAAATAAACTTGTTTCTCTACTTTTAGCAAGCTGCCCATTTCACCAATTCAACCAAACTCTTTTTTTTCCCTAAGAGTCATTCTAGGCCTATGTGTATATTTCCCTTAGGTGATCTCCAAACAACACCAAGGAAAATTAATTAATTGCATAAATATTAAAAACTAGGAGGATTTCCAAATTAGGAAATTCTGGACACTCTAAAATTAAAAACAATGAAATGGCTTCAGCTAACTTAAGATACATTTTATTCTTAAAGTTTTTTCTAATGTTACCAAAAAATTATGATAACTTGAAAATGCCTTTATGTAGTCTTAAAACAGGGATTCTTAACTTTTTTCATTCCACAGACCCCTTTGCTAGTCAGGTGAAAAACACAGACCCTTCTCAGAATGTAGCAGCAGATAGTTTTATTACACTCAACTAGTGCTGGGTCTAACAACTACTGTAATTTCAAACTGTGGGTGAGCATAAACAATTTTTCGAGATGTGCAACAACTGTAATGTGATATGAAATGAATACTACTATAATTTATTACATACATTCATAAGTGAAGGAAATGCTAGATTTCAGTTAGAGGTCAGAGAAAATAAAGACAATAGTTTAATTTTTTTTTTTTTCAATTCAAGCTCATGGACCCCCTGAAATCTTTCCATGGATACCGAAGTGGTCCATGGACCTCTGGTTAACAACCCCTGTCTTAAGAGGAATTTTATTTTCCTTTATTAAAATGCCATCATTAACACTCAATGAAATATTGACTTTTTCCCCCTTTTATGAGCTTATCACATGAAATGTCATATATAATCCATTGTGATATCAAGAAGGTGGATGACTATGCAATTCAGATCTTTCTCTGCACTTAAATTAATATACACAGTTATCCCCAGAAACTTCTTTCTTGAGAGGACTTCTACTTTCAGCCAAGTTCAGAAAGAAATAAAACAATTAAAAAAACTGGGCAACCAATATGAAACAATTCATTTTGTACATTAGACTTCAGCAAACACAAGACAGTAAGCCCTGAGAGAGAGGAGATAAATGAAGTGAGCCTACAATTGCCCAGCCCCCTGCCTGGAAAGGAATCCCTTTCTTCCTTTTTTCAATTGCCATGCTTGTAAATGTATTACTCCATAAGAATAAGGGCAACATTCTAGGGATGGCAGGAAAAAACAAGACACAGCAGGGGATTGAATTCATGGGCTACCTCATGGGGCAGAGCTGTCTTAATTGCCTGAAACACCTACCTCTTGGCTTTAACTAGAGAGAGAAATAATATTCTATCTTTTGTAAGCCTCTTTTAATTAAATATGGTCCCTTTTTAAAGCAGCCAACTCTACATTCTAATAAATATACCAGCACAGAGAAAGTTTTCAGCTGCTTACTACCACTATCTTACAATATGGGGAAAATTGAGATGTCTAGATTCCATAGTATAATTAGATAAAATAGCAACCAGAGTGAGCCTTTAAAGCATAATCATGACCCTACTGCTTAAAATCTTCAGTTGTACATAAAGTAAATCTAAAGTTCCTACCTTGGCTTAAAGGGAATATACAGTACCTGGCTCCCATTTGCCTCAACTAGTTCTCCTGCCCCTCCACCCAGAGACACTAGTCGTCCCTCAGCTCCTCAAGCACACAAAACTTGGTCTAGTCTTCAAACTTGTACAGACTGATTCCTGCATCCAGAATGCATTCCTTTAGCCCTCTTCAATTTATGTGTCTGACTCATTTCCATCCTTTAGGTCCTTGGAGAATCTTCCTGACAACCCTTTATTTATTGGTTCCTCCCTAATACCCACAGAAATTTTTATAATAATTCCCCATAATTTGTACTTATTTGTGTTTATATTTACTTGCTTAATGTTTCATGATACGTAAACTCCATGTATAAAAAGACAGTGCTTTCTTCATTTATCAGTAACCATTGTATACTCAGTACAAACAACAACTCATTTAATACTATTTAGTACTTCCATATTTACATAGCCTAGAAGATTAAAAAAAAGTGCAAAACTTTCTATTTTTCTCACTTCAGTGAACAACAATACAATAAAAAAATCAAAACATGTATATATTTTATGATAAGAAGAGCAAGACAATTTAATTTATAAAATGTGAATTACCATTCAAGCCTGCTACTATTTAGCAGGTTCACCATTAGGAATAGCTGTTCTCAATTGGCTAAGCAATTGTTGTATAAGACAGATAGTTGAGTGAGTTATAAGAGATACAATCATTAGCTCTTGGCTACCTTACAATATATCAAAAGATTAATAATTAAAATTGGGTTACAATTCAGTAGTTTATAATTATATTTGTTAGTTTTGGTTATAATGTTATGAGCTTAGAGGGCATTACTCACACACTTACAAAAAGAAAAAGCTGAATACACTGAAAATCAAGACTTTCATTAGGGCCATCAGAAAATTGGGATCACAGGGCAAACTGCCACTCTGAATTTGGGAGAGACAAGTGAATACAAAGAATCAGAGCCAAGATCAGCTTACCTGAAGCAGAAGCCTCTGGACCAATAACTGATTGTAACAATTAAATGGCAATTTTGATGAATTGCTGGAAGCTGAAGGCCAAATAGCTTGAGAGTAAAAATCTTTGGAGGGACCAATCTTAGGGGTTCCCTAATTTTCACAGGATTTACCTTCAAGAACCCCACATGATTATCACAATGAAGATAAGAAAAAAATTCCCTTATGTTCTGGGCAGGGACAGGCTAATGAGGTAATGATTTTGAAACACCCCAGAACTTTCTCCATGACAAATGGCTTTCTTCCAATGACAGCATTTTATTAGAGTTCTGCCTGAACAGGGGGAATGGCAAATAACTACTGCAATCCCCCTTTAGACTTCTTGTCTCACTTGAGATGAAAAAAGTGACAGTTTTTGAAGGTCACAGCCAAGGGCAAGAGGACCAGCAAAAAAACAAACAAACAAACAAACAAACAAAAATCCCCAAAAAACCAACAACAACCGAGTTTTAATCATATAATTAGGAAATATTTTGAAGTGAGTGAGAATGAAAGCACAACAGATCAAAACTTATGGGATGCAACAAAAGGTAGGACTGAAAGGAAAATTTTAGTTCTGAATGCTTACATTTAAAAAGTGGAAAGATTTCAAATCAGAGACTTAACCTCAAAACTGGAACAACTAGAAAGAAAATAACAAACTAAAACCAAAAAGAGCAAAAGACAGGGAATAACGAAGATTACAGTAGAAATAAATGGCATAGAAAAAAACAATACAGATAATCAACAAAACCATAAGTTAGTTCTTTGAAAAGATCAATCAAATTGCCAAACCTTTAGCTAGACTGACAAAAAAAGAGAGAGGGCACAAATGAATAAATCAGAAATGAAAAGAAGAGCATTACTTTAATATATGCCCATCAATGTTAATAAATGTACCACACTAATGAAAGAGGTTTTTAATGTAGGAAAAGGTGGGAGGGGGAGGGGTGGGGTATAAGGGAATCCTCTATATTTTTGATGTAACATTTATGCAGTCTAAATCTTCTTTAAAAATAAAAATTAAAAATATTTTATTTTAAAAAGAAGGGTATTACTACCAACCCCAATGAAATAAAATGGACTTCAAGAACATACTATGAAAAACTGCACATCAACAAATTAGTTAACCTAGATGAAATAGTTGAATTCCTAGGAACACACAAACTACCTACACTGACTCTAGAAGAAATAGAAAATCTCAACAACTAATAACTATTAAAGAGATTGAAAAATTAACAAAAAGTGTCTCAACAAAGAAAAGCCCAGAACAGATGGCTTCACAGGGGAATCTTAACAAACACTCCAAGAAGAATTAACACCAATCCAATCCTGCTCCAACTCTACTAAAAACTTGAAGAAGAGGAAATACTCCTGACTTCATTTGATAAGGCCAACATCACACTGACAACAAAGCCACATAAAGATACTATGAGAAGAGAAAATTATAGACCAATATCTCCTATGAATATAGATACAAATATCCTCAACAAAATACTAGCAAACAACATGCAACAGCACATTAAAGAATTAAATACCAGACTTCTGGGAAGATGGTGGACTAGTAAGACACGGGAATCTCTTCTCCAGAAAAATAGCTAGAAGATAGGCTGAAACAGCCCCGAAAAAGATCTTCTAGGGTTAGGACAGCAGTTGAAGGCTGTACACCACCCAGAGGGGAGAGGGACAAAAGAGGGAAATCATGACGACAGAACTGTAAGTTGGAACAAGCAGCGGCTGCTGCTCCAGCACCCTCCCCCACACTAAAGTTTCTTTAGAATTCTCGGGCCCCTGAGCCTGCGACTACAGACAAAGGGGGCTCTAAGGATCTACCACCCCAGGGAAAGGGAGAGAGAGGGACACAGCCTAAGGCTGACTCAGGTTCTGACCCACAAATTTGGGCTGCAGTGCCCCACAGGCCCTTCAAGGCCAGGTGGGACCACATGGTGGTTTGCCCTGGGAGCCAGTGAAGGACTGGAGAAATCTGACCCTCACAATCTCCCTCTCTTCTAGCCTGGACTAATTGTTGAGGACTCCACAGGAGAGGGGAGAGAGAGCCTGGGGCTGACTCGGCTTTTGACTCGCAGGTTTGGTTTGCGGTGTCCTGAGAGCCCTTTCAAGCTGGGCGGGGCTTCGCCATTGTTTGCCTTGGAGTCTGCAAGGGGCTAAAGATATACAAATCTCCCAATCTCCTCCTCTACTAACAGGGACTGATTGTTGAGGACTCAGAGAGGAGTAGAAATATTTCCTAGCTGGGAAAAGGGAGGGGACTGCCAGAGAAGTCTGGAGAACTGTCTCAGAAAGTTTGAATTACAAGGCTCTTACCCTCCAGACAGGAAGCTCTATCACGTTGACCTGGTCTGTGTTGCAACAAATACACTCTGACCAGGCATTGAATTGAGAGCTGCCAAAAAGCGCCATCTCCTGTCAGACCAAGGAAGTGCACATAAGAAAAATTAAAAATAAGTAGGAGAGGCTTTTCCTGGCCTCTATAGTCTCCCCACCCAAGGCCTTAGGAAGTGATTCTACAACCAATTACTGGGTCCAGTGCCCAGTTTTGAGCAACCAGCAGGACAATCCTAACAATCCATGTAGAGCCAAAAATCAAAGAGCTGTGGTAACTCACAGCCTCCTGCCACTAAATCCCTATAAAAGAGAAAGATATTGAGCATCTGAATAAGTACATCCTAACCAGATGCCTAAACACCAGCAAAAAATTACAAGCCATACTAAGAAAATAGAAGACATGGCCCAAGAAAAGGAATACATCAAAGTCCCAGAAGAGATGCAGAATTTGAGAGAACTAATCAGCTAGATGAGCACAAATTTCCAAAATCAAATTAATGAGTTAAAAGATAATATAGTTAAAGAGATAAATGATGTCAAGAAGACACTGAGCAAACGCAAAGAAGAATTTGAAATCCTGAACAGAAAAGTAACA
>JAQZBX010006219.1:0-53841 GCA_029593785.1 Cabassous unicinctus | reverse complement strand
TTACATGTGTTAGCACTTTATTCCTTCTAACAGCTGAGTAATATTCCATTGTATGTATGTGCCACATTTTGCTTATCCATTCATCTGTTGATGGGCACCATTGCTGATTCCAACTTTTGGCAATGGTAAACAATGCCGCTATGGACATTGGTGTGCATATATCTGTTCGTGTCTTTGCTTTCAGTTCTTCTGGGTATATACCCAATAGTGGAATTGCTGGATCATATGGAAGATCTATTGTTAGTTTTCTGAGGAATCGCCAACTGTTCTCCACAGTGGCTGGACCATTCCACAATCCCACCAGCAGTGGATGAGGGTTCCTATTCCTCCACCTCCTCTCCAACACTTATATTCTGCTTTTTTTTTTTTTTTTTTTGATAGCTGCCATTCTGATGGGTGTAAGATGGTATCTCATTGTGGTTTTGATTTGCATTTCCCTAAAAGCTAGCGATGTCGAGCATTTTTTTCATGTGCTTTTTAGCCATTTGTATTTCTTCCTTGGAGAAGTGTCTTTTCAGGTCACTTGCCCATTTTTTAAATAGGTTTTTTGTCTTTTTATTTTTGAGATGTAGGATTTCTTTATATATGAAGGGTATTAGGCACCTATCAGATATATGATTGCCAAATACTTTTTCCCATTGTGTAGGCAGCCTTTTTATTTTCTTAATAACATTCTTTGAGGTGTAGAAGTTTTAATTTTGATGAAACCCCATTTATCTATTTTTTCTCTTGCTGCTCGTGCTTTGGCTGTAAAGTTCATGAATCCATTTCCTATTACTAGGTCCTGTAGATGCTTCTCTACATAGTCTTCCAAGGTCTTTATGGGTTTGACTCTTATATTTAGATCTTTGATCCATCTGGAGTTGATTGTTGTATAAGGTGTGAGATGGTATTCTTCTCTCATTTTTTTGGATGAGGATATCCAGCTCTCCAAGCACCATTTATTAAAGAGACCATTCTCTCCCAATTGGGTGGGCTTGGTGGCCTTGTCAAATATCAGATGATGGTATATGTGAGGATCTACATCAGAACTCTCAATTCAGTTCCATTGGTCAGTAGGTCTATCCTTGTTCCAATACCATGCGGTTTTGATCACTGTACCTTTGTAGTATGTTTTAAAGTCAGGTAATGTGATACCTCCAACTTCATTTTTCTTTTTCAATATGTCTTTGGCAATTTGGGGCCTCTTACCTCTCTAAATATATTTTGTGGTTAGTTTTTCCAGTTCCTTAAAAAATACATTTTTGATTTTTATTGGGATTGCATTAAATCTATAGATTAGTTTGGGTGGGATAGACATCTTGATGATGTTTAGTCTTCCTATCCATGAACAGGGAATATTTTTCCATTTATTCAAGTCTTCTTTGATTTCCTTTAACAATTTTGTGTAGTTTCCTGTATATAAGTCCTTTACATCTTAAGTTAAATTTATTCCTGGTATTTGATTCTTTTAGTTACTATTATAAATGGTATTTTTTTCATGATTTCCTCCTCAGATTGCTTGTTATTGGTGTACAGAAATGCCCCTGATTTTTGAGCATTGAGCTTGTAGCCTGCAACATTATGGAAGTCATCTGTAAGTTCTAGAAGCTTTGTTGTAGATTTTTCAGGGCTTTCTATGTATAAGATCATGTCGTCTGCAAATAATGAAGTTTTCACTTCTTCCTTTACAATCTGGATGCCTTTTATGTCCTGTTCTTGCCTCAGTGTTCAGAAAAGTACTTCTAAGACAATGTTAAATAGGAGTGGTGATAGAGGGCATCCTTGTCTTTTTCCTGATCACAGAGGGAAGGCTTTTAGGATTTCACCATTGAAAATGATGTTGGTTTTCGGTTTTTCATATATACCCTTTATCATATTCAGAAAGTTTCCTTCTTTTCCTATCTTTTGTAGTATTTTTCTAAGGAAAGAGTGCTGTATTTTGTCGAATGCTTTCTCTGCATTTATAGAGATGATCATGTGATTTTTTTCTTTCAATCTTTTTATGTGGTGTATTACATTGATTGATTTTCTTATATTGAACCATCCTTGCATACCCAGGATGAAACCCACTTGGTCATAGTGCATAATCCTTTTGACATGTTGTTGAATGCTATTTACAAGTATTTTGTTGAGGATTTTAGCATCTAGGTTCATTAGAGAAATTGGTCTGTAATTTTCCTTTCTTGTGATATCTTTGATTGGTTTTGGTATTAATGTAATGTTAGCATCGTAGAATGAGTTAGGCAATATTCCTTCTACTTCTATTTTTTGGAAGAGCTTAAGCAGAATTGGTGTTAGCTGTTTCCGGAATGTTTGGTAGAATTCAGCATTGAAGCCATCTGGTCCTGGGCTCTATTAGTTCAGAGGTTTTTGGTGACTGAGTCTATTTCTTTACTTGTACTTGGACTGTTGAGTTTATTGATTTTTTCTTTCATCAATGTAGGCTGTTTGTGAGTTTCTAGGCATTAGTCCATTTCCTCTAAATTATCATTCTTGTTGGCATATAATTTTTCAAAATATCCTCTTATGATACTCTTTATTTAGGTGGGGTCAGTAATGATATCCCCTTGCTCATTCCTTATTTTGTGTATTTGAATCTTTTCTCTCTTTTTCTTTGTTAGTCTGGCTAAGGGTTTGTCAATTTTATTGATATTCTTGAAGAACCATCTTTTGGTTTTGTTTATTGTTTCTAGTGCTTTTTTATTCTCTTTTTCATTTAGTTCTGCTTGAATCTTGGTTATTTCCTTCTTTTTACTTCCTTTTCATTAAATTTGTTGTTGTTTTTCCAATTCCTCCAAGTATGCAGTTAGGTTTTCAATTTTAGCTCTTTCTTCTTTTTTAATATATGAATTTATGGCTATGAATTTCCCTCTCAGGACTGCTTTCGCTGCATCCCATAGGTTTTGATATGTTGCGTTGTCATTTTCATTAGTTTCAAGGTAGTTGCTGATACCTTTTGAGATTTCCTCCTTGACCCACTGCTTGTTTAAGAGTGTGTTGTTGAACTTCCATATCCTTGTGCCTAACCTGTTTCTCTGGCCCTTAGTGATTTCCAATTTCATTCCGTTGTGGTCATAGAAATTACTTTGTATAATCTCAATCTTTCTGAATTCATTGAGAGTTGTTCTGTGGCCTAGCATGTGGTCTATCTTGGAGTATGTTCCATATGCAGTTGAAAAAAATGTTAATCCTGCTGTATTTGGGTGGAGTGTTCTGTATATGTCTATTAAGTACAGGTCCTCTAATGTATTGTCGAGAGCCTTTGTTTCTTTAGTGATTCTCTGTCTAGATGTTCTGTGTAATGATGATAATGGTGTGTTCAAGTCCCCTGCTAAAATGGTAGATGAATTTATTTCTCCACTTAGTTTTTCCAGGGTTTGCTTCATGTATTTTGAGGCACCCAGATTAGGTTCATCAATGTTTATGATTGTTCTCTCTTCTTGAGAGATTACCCCTTTTACTAATATATAGTGTCCATCTTTGTCTCTTATGATAGTTTTGCATATAAAGTTTATTTTGTCTGATATTAGAATAGCTACTCCTGCCAGGTTTTGGCTATTGTTAGCTTGAAAAATGATTTTCCAGCCATTCACTTTAAGCCTCCTTGAATCCCTGCATTGAAGCTGCTTTTAAACTCTCTCCCTTTTTTTTTTCCTTTCAACTTGAAGAACTTCCTTTTAGTGTTTCTTGAAGTGCAGGTTTCTTATTGTCATACTGTCTTAAATTCTGTTTATCTGTGAATATTTTAAACTCTCCAACATTTTTAAATGCCAGTTTTGCTGTGTAGAGAATTCATGGTTGGAAGTTCTTTCTTTTAGTATTTTGACTATGTCGTACCACTGTCTTCTTGCCTCCTTGGTTTCAGCTGAGAAATCAGCACTTAATCTTATTTTGCTTCCCTTGTATGTGATGGTTCTCTTTTCTCTTGCTGCCTTGAGTAATTTCTCTTTGTCTTGAGCTTTGGATATTTTGACAAGTCTATGTCTTGGAGTTGGCCTGTTGGGATTTATACTGTTTGGGGTGCGCTTTGTTTCCTGGATCTGCACATTCATCTCTCTCAATAGGGTTGGAAAGTTTTCAGCCATTATTTCCTTCAACACTCCTTCTGTTTCCTTTCCTTTCTCTTCTCCTTCTGGGATGACCATAATGTGTATGTTTGAGCATTTTGTGTTGTTGGTTAATTCCCTGTGTCCCTGCTTAATTTTTTCTATCTTTTTGTCTATTTGTTCTACTATCTGTTTGATTTCAGATGTGTTGTCTTCCACATCACTAATTCTTTCTTCTGCCTTTTCTTTCTTTCTTTCTTCTGCTGCTTTGTAAATCCAGCATCTTTTTGATTTCATGGATTTTGCCATTGATCACCATCATATCCATTATCTTTTTGGGAGGTTTACAATTTCTTCAGTATGTTCTCCAAGTGTCTTCTTTATATTCTTAATCTCTTCCTTCACTTCTTTAAGTTGGTCCATAATATTTGTTTGGAAAGCTTCAATTAATTGTTCAATGATCTGCTTCAGTTCCTGGTTTTTAGTTTGTTCACTGGATTGGTCCATGTTTTCCTGTTTCTCAGTGTGGTTTGTAATTTTTTGTTGCCCTCTGGTCATCATTTTATCTTGATGGATTTAATCAGTTGATTAGCTTCTCTCTCTGCTCTAGAGTTTTATTCAGCTGGTGGTTCTGTGTGTGTGTAAAGTTTTCTCTTTGATACTTTTTCTTCTTATTTTATTTCCTTGCTTCTTTCTATGTTCCCTTGAAGGCAAAAGAATAGGTCTGGATTAATCAAAAGATGAGAGAAAGGAAGAAGGATAATAGTAATATTGCTAAAAGTTAGAAGAGGGGTCACATAAGATTTCATGAAATGAATATTTAACTCAAGTAGGCAGTTTAGAGTAATAGGAAAGAAAGTGGAGTACCTACAATGGACTGGGAAACCAAATAGAGGAATATATATATAATGATTTAGAGGGCTAGAATTATGAGGAGGGAGAGAAAGAGTTAAGAAAGGGCTAAAAGGAAAGAGTTAATATTAATAAAGAAAGAAAAAAAAACAAAATAGAGGGAATAGAAATTGACACCCTTGAGCTGTGGGCGTATGGAAAAAATGTGATATTTAATACCCACAACAGAAAGCAGAGGGCAGAAAGATGAGGGAGGGATAATAGATAGTTTGGAATACAAAATCAATATATATGGAGAATGGGAAATTACTGAAGAAGAAGCACAGCAAAGAAGACAGATGCTAGGTGCACCTAATTTTAAAAAAATGAAAGAAAGAAGAAAGTGGGGAGGAAAGAGGAAAGAAAAGCAAGAGGCAACAAATAAACAGAGAAAAAGCAAACAACCACACTGGCAAGCAGTCAAACAAAGCTAAGGGGGATGAATATTCCCCGGGGTCCCATGGATCCTCTCAGACTGCTTGTGTTTATCCAACAATTTTCCTGAAGGGTTTTTATATGCAGTTCTTGAAGAAGCTTTTGGCTATTAAACTAAATTAAAAAGAATTTATTTTTCATTTATTAAATGGACCGTTTATTTATTTATTTATTTATTTATTTATTTATTTTTTTTTTGGCATCATACAGGACCAAAAATAATTCCTTCTCTAGACCACTCCCCTCATGGAGGAGGCCCTAACTGGGCTCATGGAAACTAATCAAGCTCTTCCCAATTTCTGCATTCCCCAGGGACACAAAAGTCTGATGTTTGTCAGTGTTGAATGCTAAAAGTGGCAGACTCTGGCAGACTCCGCCCTTCTGGATCAGAGCCCCTGCGTAATCGGGCTGCATGTAAATGAGGTTAACTCTGCAGATTTGCCTCTCCCCTTAGCCTGGCATTGTTTCAAGCTGGCTTATCTGCTCCCCAAAGTTATGAGCGGGTCCAGGCACCCAGATCGACAGCTAAAATACCCCCTCTCTGCTTTCTGTCAGAACTCTCCCTCTCTTGGAGATTGCTCCTCTTCCCAGCTCTGCGGGATGGGGCTAATCCCTGGGCTGCCAGGCTAATCAACTCCCTCAGAAGATTAATCCCTCCCTTCCTCTGGGTGCCAAATCACTGCAGCTGTTTTGTTCATCTAAGTTGCGGGGGGCTTTACGAAGCCAAATCCCCAGAAAATAAAGTTCTCTTACCAGAGCTCCCCCCTCAGAAAGTGCCCCCTCCCACCGGGTCACATCACCCAGTTACCGGATGGATGGGAGTCGCGCTTCCAACCGACTTTTGTTTTCCCCCATAAGGGTGGAGGTCAGCCGACTGTGTTAACCACCACAGGCAGGCTTAAACCTCACAAATCTCTATGGTTCAGTCCACACCGTTGATCTGTCCAGATAGATGTCCCAAGCTTCTTACTCCACACGCCCACAGCACAGACCCCCGTGCCGCACCCCGTCCACTATCTGCCGTGATCTGGGAGCTGTCCACAGTTGCCCTCCTAAGCCGATGTCATCTTGCTGCCTTTCTCCAGCATACTCTCTTAATTTCTGTTTATTTGTGAATATTTTGAACTATCCATCATTTTTGAATGCCAGTTTTGCTGGATAGAGAATTCGTGGTTGGAAGTTTTTTTCTTTTAGTACTTTGACTATGTCATGCCACTGTCTTCTTTCCTCCATGGTTTCAGATGAGAAATCAGCACTTAATCTTATTGTGCTTCCCTTGTATGTGATGGTTCTCTTTTGCCTTGCTGCCTTGAGTATTTTCTCCTTGTCTTGAGCATTATACATTTTGACAAGTATATGTCTTGGAGTTGGCCTGATGGGATTTATATTGTTTGGGGTGGGCTTTGCTTCCTGGATCTGCACATCCATCTCTCTCAATAGGGTTGGGAAGTTTTCAACCATTATGTCCTTCAACACTCCTTCTGTTCCCTTTCCCCTCTCTTCTCCCCCTGGGATGCCCATGATGCGTATGTTTGTGTGTTTTGTGTTGTCAGTTAAATCCCTGAGTCCTTGCTGGATTTTTTCTACTTCTTTGCCTATCTGTTTGACTATCTGTTTGATTTCAGCTGTATTGTCTTCCACATCACTAATTCTTTCTTCTGCCTGTTCAAATCTGCTGTTATATGACTCCAGCATCTTTTTTATTTCTTGGGTTGTGCCATTGATCACCATGATATCCGTTATCTTTTTGTGTATGTTTACCATTTCTTCAGTATGTTCTCTCAGTGTCTCCTTTATAGCCTTAATCTCTTCCTTCACTTCATTAAGATGGTTCATGATATTTGTTTGAGAATCTTTGATTAGTTTTTCAATGTTCTGCATCTATTTCTGGTTTTTAGTTTGTTCATTGGAGTGGTCCATGTCTTCTTGTTTCTCAGTGAGGTTTGTAATTTTTTGTTGCCCTCTAGTCATCATTTTATCTTGCTGGGTTTATTCAGTTGATTAGCTTCTCTATCCTCTAGAGTTTTATTTAGTTGGTGGTTCTGAGCGTGTGATTTCTCTTTGACACTTTTTCTTCTTATTTTGTTTCCTTGCTTCTTTCTATGTTACCTTGAAGGAAAAAGATTAGTGGCAGAGGAATCAAAAGATGTGAGAAAGGAAGAAGGATAATAGTAATAGTAATGAAAGTTAGTAGTGGGGCCAAATAGGACTTAGTGAAATGAATATTTAACTTGTGTATGCAGTGTAGAGTAATAGGAAAAAAAGCAGAGTGCCTACAATGGGCTGGGAAACCAAATAGAGGAATATATATATAATGATTTAGAAGGCTAGAATGATGAGCAGGGAGAGAAAGAGTAAAGAAAGGGCTGAAAGGAAAAGGCTAATGTTATTTAAAAAAAGAAGAAAAGAAAATAGATAGAATAGATATTGACACTCTTAAGTTGTGGGCTAGAGAAAAAGCCTGGTGTCTAAGATCCACAACAGAAAGCAGAAGGCAGAGAGATGAGGGAAGTATAAGGGATAGCTTGTGATCAGTATAGACAGAGAACAGGAAATCACTGAAGAAGAAGCACAGCAAAGAAGAGACAAGCTAACAGTACCTAATTTTAAAAAAATGAAAGAAAAAAGAAAGGGGAGGAAAGAGGAAAGAAAAGCAACAGTCAACAAAAACAGAGAAAAGCCAAACAATCACACCATCAAGCAGTCAAACAAAGCTAAGGAGGAAGTCTTCCTTCTAGTGTACTTGTGGATCCTCTCAGCCTGCTTGAGTTTATCAATTTCCCTTCAGGGTTCTATTTGTAGCTTTTGAGGCAGATTTTTGGTAGTATACTTAATTAAGAACAGGAATTCATTTTTTAAAGTGACTGTCTTTTTTGGGGGGAGGGGGAATAAGGGACCCAAAAGGAGTCCTCTGATAGATCACCCCCTTCACCAAGGGGACCCTAAATAGGCTCGTGGAAACTAATCAAGCCCTACTCACTTCCTGACCTCCCCAGGAGCGCTGAAGTTTTAATGCTTGTCAGTGCAGAGTGGTAAAATTGGCTGCCTCCACCCCCTCTGGTGCCAGGCCTCAGTGTCAGAAGGCTGCTGGGTAAATCCAGTTTGCTCAGCAGTTTCGACTCTCCCCTCCACCTGGCACTGTTTTGAGCCTGGTTATCTGCTACCCAAAGCTCTGAGGGGGTCCAGGCAGCCAAATCCATAGACGTAAACCCCTCTCCACCTTCTTTCAGAGCCCTCCCTCCCTCAGAGTATGCTCCCTCACACTGGCAGGCAGCGGGAGTTGCGGATGTAGGATCCGCGGCTCCAGCCAGCCATTTTCTGTGCAGGTAGGGCTCAGTCATTTGTGTTGACCACAACAGGCAGGCTCAGAACTCACGAATCTTCACCGATCACTCCACGCCATTGATCTGCCCGCTGCTAGATGACCCAAGCTTCTCACTCCGTGCGCCTACAGCACAAACCCTCGGGCAGGACTCTGTCCACAATCAGATATCCCTGGAGATCTAGTTTGTGAGTACCCACCCAGATCGACGCCATCTTGCCTCGATACCTAATTATCACTTTTTTAAAACATACCTAGGTTACATAAATGTTACACAAAAAGTTTAGAGATGCCCATATGCCATACCTCCCATACCTCCCACAACCTCCCACATAAATATCCTTCATTAGTGTGGCACATTAATTGCAATTGATAAACACATCCTGGGCTTTGCCATTAAGCATGGACCATAGTTCACATTGTAGACCACACTCTCTCCCACACAGTTTTGCATGTTATATGATGATATAAAATGGCCTGTATCTGTCATTGCAATGTCAATCAGAACAATTCCCAAGTCTCAAAAAAGCCCCTGTATTACAACTGCTTTTCCCTCACCCTGCCCCATGGGCCTCCAGTGGCCACTGGCTCCACATCAATGTTGTGATTTCTTCCATTACTTGAATCACAATATATCTATCATAGAATACAGGTAAGTCCACTTTAGTCCGAACCTCTTCCCCCCATCCTGGGGAGTCTGGGATGGTGATGTCCACACCACCTCCAATTAAGAGGAGGATTATAGCCCATGGGGAAGATGGATGGGGTTATCCTGCCTGCAGTTCTGCAGTTGTAGACTCTCTCCTTTCCCTGGGGTGGCTGTTGTCCATCATCATCTCCCCACCAGTTGTCCTGGGTGAGTGCAATGAGCTGTAGAGTAAGAGTTGCTGCTCCACTGAGGTTCTAGGGCTAGCTGGCACATAGACAGCCCAAAGAGTCAAGTCTCTGGGTGTACACATACAAACTCCAGAACCAAGTTTGGTTTGAATAGAAGGGACAGATGACTCATATGCCGGGAAGACATAGTTGAGTCCCACTCTGTCACTCTCAGGAGCACAAACTCCAAAGTAGGGCCCTCTAGCAAGTCACCAAATTCTGGAGCTATCCACCCTGACAGGACGTGGGTGTCTCTACAGCCCTCAGGATCCCCACTATTGATATCCACTTTGGAATTCTATTAGATCCTATTGAGATGTGCATAAGCATTACCTCTGGGATTACCTCCTGACTCATTTTGAAGTCTCTTAGCCAAATACACTCATTTGTCTTTACCATTTCCCCCTTTTTTTCAAGGTCTTTTCCAGTCATATTGTCCATTGGCACTTGGTAGCAATGCCATGGTGCTAGGGAGACTCAACCCCAGGAGTCATGTCCCACGCTGAGAGAAAGGTAATGCATCATATGTTGAGTTTGGCTTAGAAAGAGGCCACATTTGAACAACAAGGATGCTCTCAGGAGTCAACATTTAGGCACCCCATAACAATAGGCAAAGTTTCTATTTCATAAACAAAGACTCATAAGGCTAGTCTTCAATATCAAGGGCCCACCAGTGGATCATCCTCCTTCACCAGTCACTGCCCCTGCACTTGGGGGACTGTGGCTGCTCCTTTAGAGAATGTGGCAGAGTTCTTCATGATGGGAATTCAGTATTCTCTAATTTATTGAGTGATTCTCCACCCACTGTGACAATTCCCCGTGAACATTTGAACATTTTTATATATGTATATTTATGCTCAGGTGAACTTCCTCCCATATATTCCCCCATCCCTGACACCCCACACCAATGATTCTCCCCCACCCCATGTGTAGCCCTTCTGTTGTCCAAAGCTTCTTCAAAGATGAAGCCATTACAATAGCTGAATACAATTAATAGGAAAATGAAATAATGATGTTGAAATGTAAGAGATAAAATATATTTAAAAAATTTAAAAATTAAAAATAAAATGAAATTAAAATATTGGGATATTTAAAAAGTGAAAAATATAAAAAAAAAAAACTTTTTAGCATCTTTTGCCTTTCATCACTGCAATTGGTGTCCAGTCTGTTCCGAGGCACCTTCACCCTCTCATTCCCTAGTGTCTCACTATTTTTCATTTTGTTTTCAAAGAAGTTTTAGGTCACAGCAAAGTCACACACTGAATACAGGACATTCTCATATACTCAACATCGTCCCCCTTTCCTCCTCCCCATATTAATACCTTTTTATATGTGGATGGTAACATTGTTATAACTGATATACAAATAGTGAAACATAGCTACTAAACCTTGTCAATGGTTTACACTATGGTTTACATTTTAGACTGTATACTTTTATAAATTTTGACAATGTTTACCATGTCCTGTGGCCATCACTGTATGGTAATGAAGAACAATTCTATTGACCACTAAATACCCCCATTTGATCTATTCTATTCCTCTCACCCCATTCCCCCAGAGCCCATGATGACCCCCTGGCTTCACTCGTTGGATGACAAGATCCATAGTTACATGTAACATGAGGTCTTGATACACTGGTTTGTCCTCCGCAATTAAGACCTACCCTTTCTCTTGAGAGACACCCACCTATCTATTTCTGAACAAATTGGCCCTCCCAAAGATGGGAGTCCAACTCTTTCCCACTCCTTATGTGGGTCTCCACCCACTGATACAACATATTGTGACAGAATGAACACTCACACACTCTCTAGAAGCCTGCTTTATGTGTGCCCTGTCCCAAATAAGCCCCTAATGAACACCCTAAAGCAGTGACCCTTCCTTGTCATATTGCCATAAAAGCATTCCCACCTCTGTACTTTCAACCTCATACCCAAAAATCCTCAGTGTTCACCTGGTCAGTCTCCCAACCCTCTCCCCAGTATCGTGGACCTTCTGATCCACCCTTCCCAATCTACCCACCTGTCAACCCTGCACAACCAAAGCCAAATATCACTACCATCCTATCCTATCCCTTCAATATACAACTACACTCAATCATTTTACCATAGATAACATCAGTATGGGTGATGGCTCAAACATTCACTTCTCTTTCTATTACTTATAAACCTATCTTCCAGACAATAGCTCTCTGAGACTGCTCAATTTCCTTAATTCATATCAGTGAGGCCATGTACCGTTCATCCTACAATGCCTGGCTTGCTTCACTTAGCATAAGGTCTTCAAGATTCATCCATGTTATCCTATGTGTAAGCACTTTATTCCTTCTTATAATAGAGTAATATTCCATTGTATGAATGTACCAAATTTTGTTTATCCATTCATCTGTTGATGAGCATCTGGGTCGATTCCAACTTTTGGCAATAGTAAACAATGCTACTATGAAAATTGGTGTGCATATATCTGTTCATGTTTTCGCTTTCAATTATTCAGGGTATATACCGAGCAGTGGAATAGCTGGATCATATGGAAGCTCTATAGTTAGTTTTTTGAGGAACTGCCAAACTGTCCTCCATAGTGGCTGGACCATTCTACAACCCCACCAGAAGTGGATGAGGGTTCCCATCTCATTTGTATTTCTTCCTTGGAGAAGTGTCTTTTCATGTCCTTGTCTTTTATTTTTTGAGGTGTATGATTTATTTATATATGAAGGATATTAGGCTCCTATAATATACATGGTTGCCAAATATTTCCTCCCATTGGGTAGATTGCCTTTTTACTTTCTTGAAAATGTCCTTTGAGGTGCAGTGTTCCCATTCCTCCAAATCCTTTCCAACATTTATAGTCTGCGGTTTTTTTTTAATAGCCACCATTCTAATGTGTGTAAGATGGTATTTCATTGTAGTTTTGAATTGCATTTAACTAATAGCTAGCGATGTCGAGCATCTTTTCATATGCTTTTCAACCATTTGCATTTTTACCTCAGAGAAGTGTCTTTTCATGTTCTCTGTCTTTTTATTTTCTAGGTGTATGATTCCTTTGTAAATGCAGGATGTTAGGCTCCTATCAGATATATGGTGGCCAAATATTTATCCCATTGGGTAGGCTGCCTTTTTCCTTCTGTGATAAAGCCCTTTGAGGTGCGGAGGTTTTTAATTTTGAGGAGATCCCATTTATCTATTCTTTCTTTTGCTGCTCATGATTTGGGTGTGAAGTTCATGAAATAATTTCCTATTATAAGGTCCTGTAGATGCTTCCCTACATTACCTTCCCAGGTCTTGTGGTCTAGGCTCTTATATTTATATATTTGATCCACCTTGAGTTGATTTTTGTATAAGGTGTGAGATGGTGTTACTCTCTCATTCTTTTGGATAAAGACATCCTGTTATCCAAGCACCATTTATTGAAGAGGCCATTCTGTCCCAACTGAGTGGGCTTGGTGGCCTTGTCGCATATCAAATGATTGTATATGTGAGGATCTATATCAGAACTGTCAATTCAGTTACATTGATTAGTATGTCTATCCTTGTGCCAATACCATGCAGGTTTGACCACTGTAGATTTATAGTATGTCTTAAAGTCAGATAGCATGATACATCCAAGTTCATTTTTCTTTATCAATATGTCTTTGGTGATTCAGGGCCTTTTACCATTCAAAATAAATTTTGTAGTTAGTTTTTCCATTTCTTTAGAAATACAGTTTTGATTTTTATTGGGATTGCATTAAATCTGTAGATTAGTTTGGGTAGGGTAGACATCTTGATGATATTTAGTCTTCTTATTCATGAACAGGGAATATTCTTCCATTTAATTAAGTCTTCTTTGATTTCCATTACCAGTGTTGTGCAGTTTTCTGTATATAAGACATTTACATTTTTAGTTAAATTTATTCCTAGGCATTTGATATTTTTAGTTACTATTGTAAATGGTATTTTTTTTCTTGATTTCCTCCTCAGATTGCTCACTATTGGTGTACAGAAATGCTACTGAGTTTTGATCATTGATCTTGTAGCCTGTGACTTTACTGAACTCCTTTATAAGTTCTAGAAGCTTTGTTGTAGATTTCTCAGGGCATTCTATGTATAGGATCATGTTGTCTGCAAATAGTGAAATTTTTACTTTTTCCTCTCCAGTTTTGGATGCCTTTTATATCTTTATCTTCCCTCAGTGCTTGAACAAATACTTCTAAGGCAATATTAAATAGGAGAGGTAATGGTGAGCATCCTTGTTGTTCCCTATCTTAGAGGGAAAGCTTTTAGGATTTCACCATTGAAGATGATGTTGGCTCTGGGTTTTTCATATATACCCTTTGTCATGTACAGAAAGTTTCTTTCTCTTCACATCTTTTGTCGTGTTTTTATCAGGAAAGAGTACTGTATTTTATCAAATGCTTTTTCTGCATCTATAGAGATGATCATGTGATTTTTTTCTTTCAATCAGTTTATGTGGTGTATTACATTAATTATTTTCTTATGTTGAACCATTCTTGCATACCCAGGATGAAATCAACTTGGCCATGATGTATAATTCATTTTATATGTTGTTCAGTCTGTTTGATTTCAGATCTACTGTCTTCCACATCACTAATTCTTTCTTCTGCCTGTTCAGATCTGCTGTTATGTGATTCCACTGTCTTTTTCATTTCTTGGATTGTGCGGTTCATCACCATCCTCTCCGTTTTCTTTTTATGTATATTTACAATTTCTTCAATATGTTCTCCCAGTGTCTTCTTAATATCTTTATTCTCTTCCTTCACTTCATTAAATTGGTCCATGATAAGTATTTGGGCAACTCTGATTAGTTGTGCAATGTTCTGCATCTTTTCCTGGTTTTTAGTTTGCTCATTGGACTGGCTCATGTCTTCCTGTTTCTGAGTATGTTTTGTAATTTTTTCTTGTCCTCTGGTCATCATTTATCCTGATGGGTTTATTCAGTTGATTAGCTTGCCTCTCTTCTCTATAGTTTTGTTTAGCTGCTGGTTTTTTGTATGAGTTAAGTTTTCTCTTTGACACTTTGTTCTTCTTGTTCTATTTCCCTGCTGTTTTCTATGTTCCCTTGAAGGAAAAAGATTAGAACCAGGAAAAGCAAATGAGGTAAGAAAAGAAAAAGAATAATACAAATAATAATAAAAGTTAGAAGTAGGGCTGTATAAGATTTAGTAAATTGAATATTTAACTTATGTAAGCAGTGTAGCATAATAAATAAAAAAGTGGAGTACCTCAATGATTTGGGAAGCCAAATAGAGAAAAATATATAAAATGATTTAGAAGGCCAGAGTGATGAGAAGAGAGATAGAGAAAAAAAGAAAGGACAGAAAGAAAAATGTTAATAATAATAATTTAAAAAAAAAAACAGAATAGACAGTATAGAAATTGAAAATAGTAACGTTGAGGATTAATAAAATAGGTGAAACATAAGAACCACAACAGAATGCAGAGGATAGAAAGATGAGGGAAGGAAAAAGAAAGCATTGGTAGACAAAATCAGTATACACAGAAAATGGGAAATCAGGGAAGGAGTAGCACAGCAAAGAAGAAAAAAGCTAGCAGCACCTAATTTAAAAAGGAGGGGAAGGAAAGAGGAAAGGAAAACAAGAAACAAAACAACAACAAAACAAACAAACAAACAAACAAGCAAACACACAAGCAATCAGTCAAACAAAGCTAAGGAAGAACAGTGTTCCTTCTTGGGCCCTTGTGAAGTCTCTCAGGCTACCTGTGTTCATCAATCAATTACCCTGCTGGCTTCCTTTTGCAGGTTTTGAGGTGGGTTTTAGTGAGTAAACTAAGTTAAATTTATTTTTAAGTAACATTTTTTTTGGAAAAATAAGTGACTCAAACAAAGCTAGTACAAGAATAAAGTCTATGTTTTCCCTGTCCCACAGGTATCAGCTGGATGTTAGATATCTCTGTGTATCACCACTCTTAGAGGACTGTGAATCAAACCAGTGACCTCATACATTCAAGGCAGAGATTCCTCCCCTGAGCTACCACTCCAACTGGGTCAAGGAGCTGTTCAGAAAGCTATTTAGTCACTTTCCCCCTGGCAGATTTTACTCTCCTAGAGTGGCTAGATTCAGCAGGCTGCACAAGCAAATCCCCCCTCCCCTCTCCCCTCTCCTGGTCAATTTGAGTTTCCTTTTGAAATTCAAATGGGACACTGATGACTGAGCACATCACACCTAAGTGATTTTTCAAGCCTCTTCTAGACCACGCCCACCTCCCAGGGGACCCTAAATAGGCTCTTGAGTACTTATTAAGCACTTCCCACTGCCAGACTCATGTAGGGGAGTTGAAATTCTTATAGTCTTCAGCACGGACCTATTAAATTGTCTGACTCTGTACTCTCTCAGGCCAAGCTTCTGTATCCCAGGGCAGTTAGGTAAATCAGGCTTCCTCATCAGATTCACCTCTCCGCTCTGCCTGGTGCCACTTTGAGCCAGTTGGTGTATTTCCCAAAGCTCTAAGGGGGCCCAGGCAACCAAACACACTCCACCCCTTGCCAGAACCCTCCCACTCTTGGAGAATGCTCCCTCTCACTGGGTGACCCACAGGAGTCATGGCTCACCCTGCTCTTTGTCCTCAAGATGGGGCTTAGCTGTCTGTGATTTCCACAGGGCTAAAAACTCCTGGTTTTATTTTGAGCACTCTATCTCCCTGTCCAGTTGCCTCCAGATTGATGCCCCAAAGTTTCCTGCCCTGTAGGCTCCCAGAACAACTCACTCAGGCTGGATCCTGTCCCCAATCAGCCATATTTTGTGAGAGAGATGGTGAGTGCCCACTTACAGTGATGTCATCTTGTCCCCGACTCTTATTATCTATTCTTAGTTAAATCTGCCAGGCCCTTTCTCAAGCTCATCACCTTGAAGGGAAAATCATTGCCCTGGCTGCTGCTTCATCTGTCTCTCCTCCCACATCTGGAAATCAAGAACAAAGAAACAAAAGGTGGGGGGATACTTGGAAGGCACTTTGGTTAAAACAGCTTTGAATTAATTTTTCACCCAAGGTCTACTATCCCTCCTTCTCACCTGCCTACCTAGTTGCCTAGCTCTGTGACCCCTTTTTCTTCCTGCACTTAGTTTTTTCTAGTTCCCCCCCTTCCCATTGCTCTTATCATAACCTGGAGGTGCCTTGTACAAGTCCCACTGGTAAGGTTGCCTTTTGCCATGAGCCTGGCATCCCTAGGTTGAGTAGGCCTTCTAAGAGCTGGTGTCAAACTGTCTCCTGCCCAATGCTGGGCCTTTTCTGCATTCGTAACCTGGATTCCCTGAAACCAGTGACCAGAGCTGGGACCCAACCTATGGGTGATGGTCAAGGCTGGTGCTGGGTGTGGAGGTCATGGAGGCATAACTGCCAAAGAACATTTAACCCTGCTTAGCCCTGGAAGTGGATGGCCAGTGATGGGTAGGATTCCTTAGGGAAGGAACAACCTAAGACAGGCATAGTTGTGGGGAGGTCATAAGGAGAGGATTTGAGGGCCTACAGAGGTAGGACACTGGCCCTCACCCCTCCCAAGGGAGGTCTCCTGCCACCATGGCTATTTTGTTTCCTGCTCACAGCTCTGTTCAGAACTCAGATAGCAGAAGTGACCTGGCCTTGCTATTACTATCAAAATTTGTCTCCCATTTATTTACTTTGAACTATTGGGAAGAAGGCATTGTTTATAAAGGACTGTCACGATAATTTTTCCCCCTTCTTTTTCTTCTTATTTAAATAGAAAAGGGGGAGATGTGGGAACCCTCTAATCTTTACATCTAAGAAATAGCTTGGAGGCCTGCTTTCTCTGCCCACACAGAGAAATCACCACTCCTGCTTATCCTATCTCCTTTATCTCCAAACGTGTCTCCTAAGTACATCAATAAATGCTTCTGTAATCCTGCTCCCAATTATCAGCCTGGAATTCTTATGAGATTATTTACACCCCTCACATGTTACTATATTTGCCTGATCCACCCACACATGTACCCTAAGGTTGACTGTGAAAAAACCCTGAATAAAAGGTGTGCTGGGGATCAGCTCGAGAGCACAGCTTCTTCAGCTGTTCTCCCCCTGACTTCTCTCAACCTCTGTGTTAGGAGTAATTTCATTGCATGGTCGTGGGCTCTGCTGTACAGACCACCGCAAGACATTTCAAGATGGATTACAGCATACTTGGAAGCATAAAAGTGTTAACTTTTGAGGAGGTCTCATTTATCTTTTTTTTTTTTTTCTTTCATTGCTCTGCTTTCACCTTAAGGTTTAAGAAACTACTGCCTAGCACAAGGTCTTGACGATGTTTTACTACATTTTCTCTTAGGAGTTTTATGATTGTTGCTTTTATATTTAAGTCCTTGATACATTTTGAGTTAATTTTTTATATAAGGTGTGAGATAGTGTTCCTCTTTTTTTCTTTGGGTATGCATATCCAGTTCTCCTAGCACCATGTGTTGAATAGACTGTTCTGGTCCAGCTAGGAAGGCTTGACAGCCTTGTCAAAAATCACTGGATTGTAGATGTGAGAATGTATTTCTGAGTTCTCAATTTGGTTACATTCATCAGTGTGTCTATCTTTATGCAAGTACCACGCTGATTTTACCAATGTAACTAACTAATATGAATTAAAGTCAGGAAGTGAGAGTCATCCAAATGCATTCATTTTTAAAAAAATCTTTTTGGCTATTCGGGGCCCCTTAACCTTCCAAATAAAGTTGAAAATTTGTTTTTCCATTTCTGCAAAAAAGACTGTTGTAATTTTTATTGGTATAGCATTGAATCTGTAAATCAGTTTGGATAGAATTGACACATTAATGGTATTTAGTCTTCTAATCCATGAACTTGAAATGTGCTTTTATTTATTTAAATTTTATTTTATTTCTTTTAGCGATGTTTTGTAGTTTTCTGAATATAGGTCCTTTATGTCCTGGATTAAATTTATTTGAAAATATTTGATTTTTAAAGTTATTATTATAATTGAAATTATTTTTTTATTTTCTCTTCAGATTGCACATGAGTAATGTATGGAAACAATATTGATTTTTGTGTATGAATCTTTTATCCCACCACTTTGCTGAATTGTCTATATTCTAGTAGCTTTTTTATAATTAATTATTTTTTTTAATTAACTTTAGATTACATAAATATTACAATAAAAATATAAGGGATTCCCATAAGCCTCACTTCCTCCCCCTCCCACACTTTCCCACATTAACCACATCCTCTATTAGTGTGGCACATTTGTTACAATTAATAAACACATATTGAATCATTGCTACTAACCATGGACAATAGTTTACATTACAGTTTACACTTTCTTCCATACAATTTTGTAGGTTATGACAAAATACACAATGGCCTGTAATCATCACTGCAATGCCATGCATGACAAATTCAGTGTGCCCAAAATGCTCCCATATTGCACCTATTCTTCCCTCTCCCATTCCTCAGAACCTCTGGTGGCCACTGCCTTTACCTCCATGATGAGAGTTCTTCCATTGCTAGAATAATAATAAGACTTTAGTAGGATAAAAATAAGTATACTTTAGTCCATTGCTCATTCCCCAATCTTGAGGCTTTTGGGATGGGTGCCCACTCTGCTTCTAATTAAGAGGGCTTTTGATCCCATGGGGCAGATGGATGGATCTCTCTTGCTTGCAGTTTTACAGTTGCAGACACTCTTTGTTCCTTGGGATGGGCTTTGTCCATCATCATCTCCTTGTTAGTTGTGATGTGTACCTTCATGAGAGGAGGCATGAAGCTCAAGAAAATCTCTGAATTATCAGCTAGTTAAGCAAAAATCAAGAAACAGACATCTCAAGGACTAAGTCAGACTTAACATATTAAAATATAAAAATTTACAGTGTGCTATAGAAAAGAATAAATGAATACAGTTCGTGGAAAAACATTATAATGAGTACAACTAACACTGTTGATTTATAGATATGAGTTTTGCTGAAAGGTGTAGTCTAGCGAGGTCAATATTAGTTAAAATACAGAGTACACTGTAGAAACTATAACATATTGATTTTGTTGGTAGAGGAGTATTGTGGTCAATAATAAAATACATGTATATTCTTGTATTAGAAGGTGTTAGATATATGAGGATACAGGGAAAATACCACTAATGTAACTTATAGACCATAGTTACTAATAGTATTGAAATAGTTTTCTAGCAAAGTCAAAGGAGGTACTATATCAATGCTAAAGACAAAAAAAAAAAAAAGAAATGGGATTTAGTTTTATGATATGTGAATATGATCAAGCAATAAACAAAAAGCTATGAGAATTGCAGGTCTGTGGTTAAACCTAGTTGCTTGTTTGTGGATTTTTCAGAATTTTCTAGATATAAGATCATGTCTTCAGTAAATAGTGAAAGCTTTATTTCTTCCTTTTCTATTTAAGTGCCTTTTATTTCTTTATCTAGCCTAATTGCTCTAGCTAGAATTCCTAGCACAACATTGAATAACAATGGTGACAGTGGTGATCCTTGTCTTTTCCCTGATCTCAGTGGCAAGGCTTTCTTTCCTCCACTATTGAGTACAATGCTAGCTGTAGGTTTTTCATATGTCGACTTTATCATATTGAGAAAGCTTCCTTCTATTCCTCTTTTGGAGTGTTTTTATCAAGAAAGGGTGCTGTATTTTGTCAAAGTTATTTTCTGCATCAATCGAGAGTACCACTTGATTTTTCTTCTTCAAATTATCAATGTGGTTTATTATACTGATTTTTTTTGTGTTGAATCACCCTTGCATACCTGGGAAAGAACCACTTAATTATGGTGTATAATTATTTTAATGCTTTTTGGATTAGGTTTGCAAGCATTTCATTGAGGATTTTTGCATCTTTATTCATTAGAGATTTTGGTCTGTCATTTTTATTTTTCATAGTATCTTTATGTGGTTTTGGCATGAGGGTGATGTTGGATTCAAAATTCATTTGGTAGCATTTTTTTTCCTCTTGAAATTTTTGGAAGAGATTGAGCAAGATTGGTATTAGATCACCTTTGAGTGATTGGCAGAATTCATCTGTCACTCAAAGCCATCTCATCCTAGATTAATATCTTGAGAGATTTTTGATGACTGTTTCTCTGCACTTTTGATTGATTTCTTGAGATCCTTTTATTTCCCTATGGTAAGCATAGATGGTTCATGTGTTTCTATGAATTTCTCCATTCCCTCTCAATTGTCAAGATTTTTGGCATTCTGTTGTTCATAGTATCCTTTTTTGATCTTATTTTTGCGGGGTCAGTGGTAATGTTCCACTCTCATTTCTGATTTTATTTATTTGTTTCTTCTCTCTCTTTTTCTTTGTCAGTCTAGGGAAGGGCTTGCCGATTTTGTTGATCTTCCCAATGTTTGGTTTCATTGATTCTCTCTATTTCTTCCCAAGATATCATTTATTTCTCCTCTGATCTTCACTATTTGCTTTCTTCAGTTTGGCTTAGAACTAGTTTGAGTTCTTTTTCTAGTTCTTCCAGATGTGAAGTTAGATCTTCAGTTTTAGCTCTTTCTTCTTTTTTAATGCAAACATTGAAAGCTCTAAATTTCCCTCTCATTACTGCCCCTGTGCTGTACCATAAGTTTTGATATGTTCTGTTCTCTAACTCATTCGTCTCAAAATACTTGCTGAATTCTCTTGCAATTCCTTCTTTGACCTACTGATTATTTAAGAGTTGTTTAATCTCCATGTATTTATGGATTTTCCCTTTTTCTATTATTGATTTCAAGTTTCAGTCCATTATACTCAGAGAAAGTGTTTTGTATAATTAATATTTTTTTAAATTTATTGAGACTTGTCTTGTGACCCAACATATTGTCTATTGTGGAGAAAGATTCATGAGCACTTGAAAACAATGTATATCCTGCTGTTTTGGGGTGCAATATTCTATTAATGTCTGTTAGGTCTAGTTCATTTATCATATTATTCAAGCTTTCTGTTTATTTGTCCTCTATCCAGATGTTCTATCTAATAATGAGAGTAGTTTGTTGAAGTCTCCAACTATTATTGTCAAGACATCTACTTCTCACTTCAGCTTTTCCAGTGTGTACCTCATGTATCTTGTATCTCTCAGGTTAGGTGCATAAATATTTTGCATAGTTATTTCTTCTTATTGAATTTCCCCTTTTATTAATATATAACAACCTTCTTCATTCCTTATAACAGTTTTTAACTTAAAATCAATTTTGTCCAATCTTTCACTTTTAACCTAGTTGCGTGCTTATATCTGAGGTAAGCCTGTTATAGAAAACATATATAGGGCCATATTTTGTTTATCTTTTCTATTCCTCTATGTCTTTTGATTGAGGAGTTCAAGCAATTATTATTCAATATTATTACTGGAAAGTCATTATGTAGTTTATCCATTTTGTCCTTTGGCTCTCTGCTGTCACTTTGTTCTGTTGTCTGTCTATTTACCCTTTAATTTCCCTTCCTAATAATCTTCATTTCTTAACTTTTCTCCAAGTCTCTCACTCTTGTTTTTTCCTTTCAGACCTCAGCATTCCCTTTAGTAGCTCTTATAATTCTGATCTTTTGATAACATATTCTATTAGTTTTGTTTGTCTGTGAAGATTTTGAAATCCTCCTTATTTTGAAGTACAGTTTTGCCAGATACAGAATTCTTGGTTGATGGATTTTCTCTTTCAGTACCTCAAATACATCATACCACTTTCTTCTCTCCTCCATGGTTTCTGATGAGAAGTTGGCACTTAATCTTATCAAGGTTCCCTTGTATGTGATGCTTTTTGATGTTTTCAGACTCCTCTCTTTATCTGTGATATTTGTCATTCTGAATATAGGTGTCTTGTAGTAAGTCCATTTGGATTTATTCTGTTTGTAGTGTGTTGTCCTTCTTAGATATTGATATTTATGTCTTTAATAAGAGTTGGGAAGTTTTTGGTCATTATTTCCTCAAATATTCTTTCTGCCTCTTTTCTATTCTCTTCTCCTTCTGGTACACTGTCAATGTGTATGTTTGTGCATATGTTGATGAATTTACTTTGATGTTTCATTTCTCTCTTTTGCCTATTATTTTCTTTTCCACAGCTTGTCTTCAAGAAGCACCTTTCCATGGAGGTGTTTCAAACTTTGTTTTCCTGTGTTTTGTTCTGGTCAGAACTTTGATTCAAAATAGACTCTCTCTGCTGGCAGAATTCACTGAAGAAATTACCCAAATCCCCCTTCCTTTTCCATAGTAACAACTGACAGAGAAGAAGATGCTCTTCCCCTCTCAGTCAGCTTCAGTGATCCAGGGGCTTCACTCCTTCTTAATATCTTGTGGGTGGGGAAGGGGACCCCTTCCCAGTTGCCATGGAGGTTTGGTAACTCATGTTTGTCATTTTGGTTTTTTCCTCTCTCTGTCCCTCACCTTCTTGGGAGTTGTGTAACACTGTCCTGGTCTGCTGACTCCCAAAACAAATCCTTCAGAAACTTTTGGCTCTTTCTCTGTTGTTTTTGTGAGAGAGATTTGCCCTGCTTTCCTAGTCTGAATCCATCTTCTCAAAATTTCTCCTACATATTTTTTGATTACTAAATAGGACAAACTAATAAGAACAACAACAAGCTAGCACCTGGGGAGCTGAATAGGATGGAGAACACATGCTGACTTTCCAATATGCTTTGTGTGCTGACCTAGGAACACATCTGACAGAGCTGACTGTGAACCAAGGATTTGTCCTCAGCTTCCGCATTGCCCAAGCAGAAGACCTCCAGAGATCTCTCTAGTGAGACAAATACATTAAAAATATAGACCTCAAAACTATTTAAAATTGAATGCTTTAGACAGTCATCCTAAAACAAGGACTGAATCAAATTGCTTGTCCTAGACTAGGAACACTAATGCAGAATTCCCAGCAATGGGAGTTTATTTTGGAAGACTTGTAAGTGTAATAATCAATATCAGTTTTGATTGATGTGTCTTAATATTATAAATTCTGTTTCTGTGTCCTCTGAAATTGTAGTTATTATAACTGTGCTCTATTGTGACACTGTCTCAGCACTGGATGGTATTCAGGTAAGTTTCCATTTACAGGTCAGAGATGTGATGTACACAAATTAGGGCCTAAGGTCAGGTAAAAAGTTTCATATGAAAATTTAAGACAGTAAGTTCTTGGCTTTCTAAGACAGACTCAATGTATTATAAGTGGCCTTTTTCCTAGCCTGGCAATGCTTGAAGCTCTTGGTTACATTCAACCCACTTGGCAGGCCTGATCAATGTGCTTAAAGTTATTTTGTTCATGTTTCATCTGCTATTGCCTCAGACTTTACAACTGTTTATTTACATAACACCTCAAAGTACAAATCATTTGGGGTAGTCTATATTTCTCACACTGGTCTTAAAATAAACAGAGGTGAACTTGAGGAGACTTACACCTGACAAAAAAAGTTATGCATGATTTCTCAGTTCTGACCAGAGGCAATTACAAAGGATTTACCTGTGTGCCACATAGAGGGAAGGCTGCTCTCCCACAGACACTTGGCATACAGCCATGTCTATGATCAGAAGGGAGTTACAGTCAAGGACTCAGGCCCCCTTGTCTGGTCATGTTCTTGTACATTTATGCCTCTCCCTCAGGGGTTCAAAACTATGGGCTCTTTTATCAGATGTCACAGTTAACCCTCAATGTCTGGGAGGAAAGAGGAGAAGACCTTGAGGACACCCCTTTCTCCACTTCTATTCATTACTAAGCACTTTTCCATTATTAGACACCATCGCTTTCCCCTCTCAATCTACCCCTTCCCACAACCGCTGGGTCCATAAAACTTCAGAAGCCTTTTGTTTGGGGCACCCTGAACAATAAGAGATACCTATACCAATGGTCATCTATCAGACCCTCTCCTGGTTGCATTATTCTATAAGGTAATGGAAAAAAGCAAAATTTACATATTTTATGCTCTTGCTTATTTTATTACAGTAAGAGATTAAAGGGTTCAGTGTTTACTTCTGTTTTGGATTTGACTTTGCAATCTGTAACATTTGACAACTGGCACCTCAGGTCTGCTCTGGGCCCACTGAGATCAGCAGTATCTCACCTCAGCTCTCTCTCATCTCTTGACACCTTCAAAATTACATATCTTTCCCTGTGGAAAAAAAAAACATACAAACCACCTGTAGCAGTTTGGCAGTTTGATATAGTTATGAATTCTAAAAATAGATATTGGATTATGCTTGCAAACTGGTCTGTTCATCTGGGAATGATTAAGTTATGATTAGGACTTTGATTGGGCCACTTCAGTAGAGCGTTGTGCTCTGCCCCTTGGTGTATGGGGTGTCAAAGATAAAAGACATGGCAAAGGACTTAGTTTTGAGTTTTGAGTTGGAGTTCTGAGTTGGAATTCTGATGCAGAGTTTTAATGCTGGAGCCTGGGGAAGTAAGCAACCAGAGAAACTTGGTCATGAGGAAGGAGAGAAGGCTTCAGGAAAAGAGGCAATCTATTTACCTGACAGTTCACAGCTGGCCTTATGGAGAGAGGCAAAGCCTAGAGAGCCTCACAGTCTACAGATGACCTTGTGGAGGAAACAGAGGAGCTCAGCCTAGAGAAAAAAGGAGCCTGGGGAAGAGAGGAACCCAAGAAGACTGAACCCTGGCAAATGTTGGCAGCTGTCTTACTCCAACATGTGGCAACAGACTTTGGTGAAGGAATTAACTTAAGTTTTCTGGCCTGGTAACTGTGGGCTTCTACCCCAAATAAATACCCTTTATAAAAACCAACCGACTATTGGTATTTTGCATCAGCACCCCTTTGGCTGACTAATACGCCACCTATCACTTCGAGTCACCTTTTCCATGGATACCCACTATCTAAGAAAATATTTGATTTTGTCTTTTGTCCTTCTAAAATCTTAATCCTATCCAATAATGTAATACCATCATAAGTTTAATGTGTACATACCAGTCTGCCTAAATTTATTTGCCCCAGGAATTGTCTCCCCTTTTCTGAAGAAAATTATACCTTATAAAATTGCACATCCTAATCTCAACCATTTCCATGTGCTTTTCTTGAAGCATTTCAAATCCTAATTAATACATATATTTTAAATTTTAAATCTCAATTTCCCAAATAAATTTTTTGTTAAATCCTTTGAATTTGTGTGGTCTGGGTACAGAAATAAAATAAGATACCACAGTAACAATAAAGGGCACAGCTATAGACCTGTCTCCTATACAAGCACTTAATGTATGACAAAGATAGTTTTTGGTAATACAATAACAATGACAAATATTTTTCAATAAATGTTGCTTGGACAGTTGGATAAACACATTGGATAAACTGAAATTTGACTCATACATCTAGCCACAATAAAGATAAAAATTAAAGGACAAAATATCATAGTCAAAACTATAAGTATTTTAGAGACTAAAAAAGGAGATTGTCTTCAGATAGAGTGCTGGTAAAGGGTTCTTGACAAGAAATAAAACACAAACCACAATAAAGATATTGATAAAATTTGTTCTATTACATTGAGAATTTCTCTTCCTCAAAGGATATTGATGAGCACAAAATTATATGTAACAGGTGATTTTATCTATCACACATCATATAGATATGAATTACACAGAAGAGGATTTCCATATACCATTAAAGTTTATTATAATTTAAAATCTACATCAGGTATATACGTGTGTGTGCTTGTTTGCCTGTATATGCACAAACTTAGCTCACTAGAAAAATGCTAAATATCTGGCAATGTAAAACATTTTTTCATAATTTGAACAAAGAAAACTCTCAAACATTGCTGATAAAATTGGTACAACAAGTTTAGAAAATAGTGTGTTGGTGTTACAATATACATAATCTATGTTATTCTTGAGTGAATACTCAATTCACAGTGGAGAATTATTTCTAAGTTATATTTAATATATTTGCATGTTAGCTACACTTCTTTACTCTGGAACCAAAGCTGTTTGTACACCTCTACCCAAGTCTTAAAAACAAAATAAAACAAAAAAAAGATTATAGTAAATATAACCTAGTTCATACATTCACACTCTTCCCTTCTATTATCTTTTATTTGGTCTCAGCTTGCTACAAGCTCAAGCATTATATCAAAGAGATACTGAAGCACAATATTTTTATAAGGAGGAGTGCTAAAATATCTGAATAAAAAACTAATTCAAGGATACCATAATAAAAGTAATGATTTGAAAAGAATTTTTTTAAAAATAATGATTTGTACAGGCAACACACAGTGGATATACATTATGATTAAGACATGAATATTTGTATATATTGGCCACTACGATGTGGGTTCCTGGGTAATGTTGCATTTAAAGCCAGAAAGATGGTTACATATGAAGATGAGTGCAATATTGGTATTACTAAAATTTCTAGTAAATACTTTTAAAACTGACTCATTCCATCGATTCATATTTCCAAGTGTTATAGTTTTATTTTCTGCTGTATAATAGATAAATAAAAAGGTTAACATATTCTTAGGCTATATGAAGACTCTTTAAGAGTCAGAAAGATAAAATTCTTTAAATCTTCAGGATATAACTTTTATATCTTACTTTTGGAAAAAGTGAATCACATAGTATTAGCAAGATTGGTGTCCTGCAGGTAAATAAGATATAATGTATTGCTATACCTCACTCCATTCTATCACGAGGGAATCCTGTTTTCCTTCATGTAGAAAGCTTAAATGAACAAGTGCAGTGCACAACTTTTAATACAGATCTAAGAAAGAAACCTCAAATTTGAAAACTTCTGTGTTAAAGGTCAGGGTTTTTATAGTCCCTCTTTGAAGGAGGTAAACAATTGCTCAAAGATTCCAACATAGTACATGTCTCAATGGTATATCCTTACCAAGTCCTCAATCCCCTAGTTATCTCTTAGTTCTATTCACTTTATTAGTTAGACCAGGCACATGGATATGATTAAATGCAAGGAAAGCAATTTAAAAAGAATACTTCTCTAAACCAAAATAAACAATAGTTTCTTACAGGGTGGCAGTTATTAACAAGTACCATGAAGTTATATAAAAAGCATAGGCATCTACTTACATGTTGATATCAAAGGCATGATCTTCTTCTTATGATGCCACACTTTGTATTTAGACCTAAGTGTCATAATAATTTTCCAAAAGATTTTGACAAAATTGAAAGCCTTTTCAGGAAGAGTATGTGAATTATATCAATATAGAATTGAGTAAGAAAACCTATGCTGCAGAAATGCATAACATAATATCACATCTTAACAACATATTTACAGACAAGAAAACCTTAGATATTTTACAGAAAATGATTCAAATTTAAAAATATGTATCAAATATAAAGCAAACTTCTTTCAAATTTCATTAAGTATGTTTTATTTAAGGAAAACCCTGCTAGGTAATTCAAAATATCTGTTGAACATTCTTCTTAGAGCAGTGTTAATATTTCTGTTGCACAGACTATACATGAGGGGGTTGATAAGTGGGGGTACCATGGTGTAGAACATGGCTGAGAAAAGAGATTTTTAAGAGAAGCTTTATCTGCAATGGGGACTATAACAGCAATAAATCCATAAATTGTAAATATAAGTAGAATTGCCAACTGTGGGGTACAGGTTGATAAGGCTTTATTACAGGCTTCCACAGATTGCATGCTAAGCACCCTTGAAAATTAATATATGACATAAACAATAAGGTAAAACATATTAAACCCAGTCCTACACTTACAGCTAGGACAACAAACTCAGAAAAACTAACATCTGAACATGCAATTCTCAAAATTTGAGGGATATCACAGAAATATTGATGGATCACATTGGACTCTGTGAAAGGATGCCTGAACATGTTGCCAGTGTGGATAGCAGAATAGACCAAACCACTTGCCCATGAACCACCAGCTGCCCGTGTACACAGACATGGGGTGATGGTGAGCCCATAGTGCAGTGGGTGGCAAATAGCAACATAGCAGTCACAGGACATCACCACAAGCAGAAACAGCTCTGTCATTCCAAAGAAGATAAACAGGAAAATTTGAGCAGCACATGTGAGCGAAATCAACTTACTTCCTGTCAGAGAATTCACAATCAATTTTGGGACAATAACTGAAATTCAGCAAAAATCTATGAGGGATAAATTAATTATAAAGGACATGGGTAATCATGTAATCATGGGTCATTCACAATGACAGTAATAGTTAGAAGATTTCCAGTCAATGCTCCCAGATAAATCACTAAGAACAGCAGACCTTGTACAACTTGCAACTCCCGGAAGCTTGAGATATCTATGAGGATGAACTCTGTGAATATGGTGAGATTACTCATGTGTACTTATATGCTGCAGTCTTCCTTGGAGTCAAAGCATAAAATTGTAAGATAAAACTGAAGAGCAAAATGAAGACAATCTATAATATCAACAAACAATAAGCAAATATTGGCTTCAAGGAAGGCATCTAACCTGGAAATGAGTATTCAGGAAATCAACAAATGGCAGTCTTTAAAAATCAGTCAATGACCATATTTCTTTTTTCATTTTCTACCTAACTCTGCTGAGCTATAATTTCAACATTCACCAGAGAAACGAAAATATTTAATAAGATTTTAAAGTTAGGCAACCTTTTAAGTGAGACACATTTACAATAATTTTTATAGTATATCTTAAAACTCAGTCAGAACAAACACAGTGATTATTTGCTTATTTTTTTTTTTACAATATCAACTATTAAAGCAGATATGCTCTGTGAGAAAGTTCAATTATCTGCCAGAGGTTTTGAACACTACATGCTGTTACTGACTGATTCATGTACCAGGGAACTAGGAAGGCTTCTGATATCTCCCTATCTGCAGCAAAATAACCTAGAAAAATTTCTGTAACAAAGTTAATGAATTGTTCTGAAGACCTCATTTGGATTTTATTCTAAATGAGACAAAAGGTTAAGTATAACCATTATTTAATTTTAGCTGCTTTATAAGAAATGCAGATCAGCTCATTCTAACATCATCAATAAAAGTTAAATTTGATTCACATGACAATGTAAATCCAGAGTTCCCTTGTTATCACTCTAGTTAACCTTTTCACCAGCACACAAAATCTAGGAAAAGCAGTCCACCTAATAGTTCTCCTCCAGAAAGTATCCTTTCACCTTCAAGCATGAATTTCAATATTTAGTGAAGGGCAAACATTCTGCCCAGGTCTCTCCCCTATATGATTTTCTAGGTTCCAGAAATCTGCATTCATAAATAAGTATGCTAAATTTAATTTATAAATTATGCTTCTCTTGAAGCATTTAAGAGTATAAAGAAATATATTTAATGCTAAAACTAGTGTGGAATCTAATACTATTTAATTTTCATTTATGGGATAAATATATTTAAATTATTATTATAAAAAGTTAGAGTTTGTATTTTATTAGTATTTTATTTATATGTAATCATTTTGTCTTTACAAATATATTTTACAATTTTAAAGACCATTTTCATAATTAATAACGTCAACTTGCTTACACTGGTTTTTCTAGGTGAATTTCTATTCTATAGAAAAATATTGCAATTTGTGTTCTATAATATTCTTTCACCTAAATGTGGTTTCTTCTAATATTCTCAATTTCCAAAGTATGAGATTATGTTAGACAGATAATTTTTATTAACTACCATAACATTACTCAGTGGTTAAGCTGATATAGTTGGTCTACGGTCTATGTTACTGAATTGACCCAGACTTACAAAAGTTTTTTCTTTTTTTTTTAAATTTGCTTAATCAGAATCATGCATTAGCACTTAATTATTAAAGTCTCCTTCCTATCTTCCTTTTCTTCAGTGTGCATTTTTCTCCTCAGTCTAAAGAAATTCTCAAGTTCTACTATGTTCAATTTACCATAGATCTCCTTCAAAATGCACCATGATGGTTAAATCAATACATTAGGCCACAAGAGACAGTTCAGGGTTTTGCCCATAATCCTTATTACCTCACAGATCCTTAGAAAGTTTTTACTTCACAATTTCAAAATGTGAACAATAACATATTAATCGGGCTTGATAATTCCTTGTCTATTTTTTAAATAATGATATACAGTAATGTATTAAAATGATCAACTTAGAGCATGAGTGTTTCATAATATCCAGGAAATAAAGATTAGAAATTGCTCATAATTATGGACTAGAGTGTACTTACTGGTATTCTACCATAGATTTATTGTGATTCTAGAAATGGAAGAAATTAAATCATTGATGTGGAGACAGTGATCACTGGAAGTGCTGAAGGCAGGGAAAGGGAAAAAGAGGTGTAAAATAGGGGCAATTTTAGGACTTGGAATTGACCTGGATGACATTGCAATGACACATACAGGATATTATGTATCATGCCATAACCTTGAGAACTGAGTGGGAAAGAGTGTAAACTACAATGTAAACTATAATCCATCCTTAGTGGCAATGCTACAAAATGTGTTCATCAATTGCAATGAATACACCACACTAATGAAAGATGTTAATGTGGGGAGAAGAGAGAGGTGGGAGTGGGGCATATGGGAATCTCACATATTTTTATGTAACATTTTATGTAGTCTATGTATCTTTTAGAAAATATAAAAACTATATTTAAAAAAAAAACTACACTGGAAATCTTTACACTTCCTTTGATGTTTTAATGATGATTTTTATTTATGTTGGTAAATTTACATGAAATGCCATGGTAAGTGTCTTTTTATATTTATTTTTTTGCCTTTTAAATTTCTTAGCTCTCCTTTAGAATCCAAGAAATAGCTCTTATTTAGTTACTTGTTTTCCTACCACTAGTTCAATTTAAACAGAATATTAGTATCAATATATTTCCAATCTTTTGAATCATAATGTGTCAATAAAGATCAAAATTAAGCAATTAGATCAGAAAAATCCAGCCTACCTTATAAGCAAAAATTTGTCATATGGGAGGAAATAATTAAGTATGCAAATGGTTTTGAGGCATAACAGTGTTGTGTTAGAGAATTATTCATTTGTAAAATCAAAGAAACTAATAAAAACCTATATAAATATACCTGACATTTAGTAAATTTATCTTACCTAAACTGAAAATATCTTTTGCAATATTTAAAGAGATTGACAAAATCTGTGATCCTGTCTCTTCCTTTACTGAGTACAATTCATGGAGTCCCTTCTTGGGGAGATAGAATTTTAATAACCATTAGGCATCCAGATTCTTTATAAACATAGTTTCTTCTTTAGGATGGACATATTTGAGTCATAGCTCCCATGAGTTCTGAGTAACTGTTGATTTCAACCTCAAAAGAACCAGCTTTCTTTCAGCTTCTAGTTGTTAAGGATTCCTTGCCTATACCCTTGAGATAAATTAAATTTGGGTCCACGTTTCTATGAAATTAAATTAGTAACATTTTTTTCTGTTAAAGTGAACAAAAGAATTATTCAATAAGTTTTCTCAATTCACAGTAGAATTAATATATTTTCAATTTTAAATTGGAATATAAATACAATTTATTTCCATGTAGAAAGTGAATAAAATCTTGTTACCCCTAATAAATATATATATATATTTTTATAGTTTTCTACAAATATTATGGCATTAAAGAAAATCATATTGAGATTAAAAATAGCTTAAAAATTTAAAAAAAAATCATTGACCATCAGCTATTTAATTAAAGGAAATATTTAAGAATTGATTTTAAAAGAAAATATGAAAAAAAATTAAAATGTTTTATGTGACTGTTAAATATTCCAAAACATTTGATTTAAAATATAATGATGCTGAACTTTTCGTTCCAATCTTAACCAAATGTCAGATGCAATAACAGTATAATAAAAAATATATTCTAGATATAGATAAAATATATATCAATAAAATAAACTCAAAATTTTAAGTACAATTGTGATGACTATTTTTTTATTTATTGATATAATGAGCAAATCTATTTCTTAATTATAAAAAAGTATGTATTTATCCACCTATCTGTATCTTTTTAATTTTATATACACGTAGAAAATGGTCTGTGAATATAATTTACTTATTTGGAATTTTATTATTATTATCACTGTTTTACTTTTCTTTTATGCTACATAAAATAAAGTGGCTACAAGCATGGGGAGTTATTAGGAGCAACACCCTATTCAAAACATGATATGGAATTTTTAAATGATAAAAATTAGCCAAGGATGAAAATAGACCAGAAAGTGGAGCAGTCAAGGTAAGTTGCAATTGAAACAAGAGTAATTGTGTAGTTCTATCCTAAAGAAAAATGATTGGTTATTACAAAACAAATAAGGGAAAAATATAAGATAAAACTTGAATTGAACTCTCAATTGATGCAGAAAAGGCATTTGAAAATATACAACACCCTTTCTCAATAAAAACACTCCAAAAGATAGGAATAGAAGGGAGCTGTCTCAATTTGGTAAAGTGCATATATGAAAAACCTACAGCCAGCATTGTACTCAATGGTGAAAGACTGAATGCCTTCCAGCTGAGATCAGGTACAAGATAAGGATGCCTACTGTTACCACCGTTATTCAATATTGTGCTAGAATTCTAGCTAGAGGAATTTGGCAAGATAAAGAAATAAAAAAGCATACAAATAGGAAAGGAAGAAGTTAAACTTTTACTATTCAATGATGATATGATATCTAGAAAATACTGAAAAATCCTGAACAATGTTACTAGAACCAATAGAGAAATTCAGCAAAGTGGCAGGATACATTAATATGCAAAAATCAGTAACATTTGTATAAACTATTGATGAGCAATATGAGGAGGAAATTAGAAAAAAATCCATTTATAATGGCGACTAAAATGATCTAACATTTCAGAATAAACTTAACCAGAACATAAAACACCTGTATTCAGAAAAATACAAAACTTTGCTAAAAGTAACTGAAGAAGACTTAAATTTATGGAAGGAAATTCTGTGTTCATGGACTAGAATACTAAATTTTACTAAGATGTCAAATCTACCCAAAATGATTTACAGATTCAATGCAATCCCAATAAAAATTGCAACAGCCTTTTTTGCAGAAATGGAAAAGCCAATTATCATATTTATATGCCAGGGTAAGGGGCCCCAAAAATGCAAAAAAAAAAAAAAAGCTTTAAAATGAACAAACTTGGAGGGCTCTCATGTCCTGACTTTAAGGCATGGTACTGGTATAAAGACAGAAAGTTTGAACAATGGAACTGAATCGAGAACTCAGAAATAGACCCTCTTATATATGGTAAAGTGTTTTTGTAAAAACTCTCAAGCTCTCCCAGCAAATGGTGCTGGGAGAACTGGGAAAACTGGGTAACGATATCCAAAAGAAAGAAAGAGGACCCATATCTCACACCTTACACAAAAATTAACTCAAAATGTATCAAGGACCTAAATGTAAAAGTGACAGCCATAAACCTGCTAGAAGAAAGTGTAGGAAAACATCTTGAAAATCTTGTGGGGAAGTAATTTCCTGAAACTTACACACAAAGCATGAGCAACAAAAGGAAAAAAATAGAGAAATGGGACCTCCTCAAAATTAAAAGACTTTTGCACCTCAAATCACTTTGTCAAAAGGATGAAAAGGCAGTAGACTCAATGGGAGAAAATAATTGGCAATTGCATAAATGATAAGAGTTTAATATCCATGATATAAAAAGAGATCATACAACTCAACAATATAAAGACAACCTACCCAATTAAAAAATGGGCAAAAGACTTGAAAAGACATTTGTTCAAAGAAATACAAATGTCAAAAAAACTGTGCATCATTACTAGTGATTAGAGAAATGTAAATCAAACTACAAGATGTCATTTCACACCAATTAGACTGACCATTATTAATAAGTCACAAAACTACAAGTGTTGGAGAGGATGTGGTGATATAAGAATGCTTATTCACTGTTGGTAGGAATGTAGAATGGTACAGCCACTGTGGAGGATTGTTTGGCAGTTCCTAAGGAAGTTGAATATAGACTTGCCATGTGACCCTGGAATACCATTACTAGTATATACCCAGAAGAACTTAGAGCAGTGACATGTACAGGCATATACACACCTATGTTCATATTGGTCTTAGTTGCAATTGCCAAAAGATGGGAAAAACTCAGGTGTCCATCAACTGATGAATGTATAAACAAATTATGGTGTATACACAGGATAGAATATTAAGCAACTGTAAGAAGAAACATAGTCATGAAGCATATGACAACATGCATGAACCTGGAGAACATTATGCTGAATGAAGCAAGCCAGACACAAAAGGACAAATACTGTTTGATTGTGTTATTATAACCTAAAGATATTGTATAAACTCATGGAGTTAATAACTAGATTATAGGTCACCAGAAAACAGAATGAGGGTAAAGGATGGAAAGCTGATGGTTATTCTGTGCAGAACTGGAAAAAAGGTTGTAAATCTTTGGAAGTGAATAGAAATGTCACAAGCACATTATAGTGTCTGTAACTAGCACAACTATTATATGGATATGACAGTGGTTGAAAGGGAAAGCCTAAGGACATATATATTACTAGATGGAAAGCTAAAAATATGTAACATAGGACTGTATAACAAAGTGAAACCTCATGTGAAATACAAATATGTGTAATACTGCATATATAAGACCTTGTTTTATAAAATATAAATAACCTTGAGAGACAAACTAACAGCTATATGCAGCAAGGGAAGCATAGAGTGATTGAGAGGTGATAAGGTTTGCTTGTTTGTTTGTTTTTCTTTATTATTATGTTGCTATTATTTGAATAATGAAAATGCTCTAATAATGATTGAAGTGATGAGTGCACAACTATGTGATTATGCCAAATACCATTGATTGTACACTTTAAATGGATTTATGCTTTATTAATATGTATCAATAAAATTGATTTGTTTGAAACACCTAGAATGGATATGGAAAGTTGGCAATGGTTTCTGGAAAATTAATTTTATTTTTCATGGTCATAGCTGGGAAATAGTTAATGTTTTCTGTAAGATTTTTAAGAAATATTATATTTATGTAAAACTAAAATTTGTTTTTCCTTTCACTAAATTGAAAATAAAGACTGGGACTGTTGTTCTGCTCTTAGTAAGAAATTGTAAAAAGCTTTATTTACCTTTTTTCATTTTGCCTAGAAGGAAGATAGTCTGTATGTTACCATAATAATTTCCTCTAGTTTATGTTGGAGTTTTCATGTCCCTGATTGTTTAAAATTATCAAGTCTTTGCACTTTAAAAGTAGTTACATTTATTAAAGAATCATATTAAGTCTATAATTACTGTTTTGTGGGGGGGGGGGTTGAGGTACCAGTGGAGGGGATTTAACCCAGGATCTTGTGTGTGAATTAAACCACTGAGCCACATTGGCTCCACATTGGCTCCTGAATTGGTTTTATCATCTGTTTGCTTGTTGTTTGTTTTTTGTTTTGTTTTTAGGAGGCCACAAGAACCAAACCCAGAAACTGCCATGTGGGAAGCAGGTGCTCAAACACTTGGTCTACATCTGCTTCCCTATAATTACATTTTTTAAATCTCTTATTGTCACTTTGATTAAATGCAGAGCAAGGTACTACTTCATAGTGACCTATGATTTTATTTGACAAAGTTTAAAACACTCCTGACAACATTGACATTTTGTCATCCCCAAACAAATCCTCAATAATGGATTCTTGATCTCAGTTGTATTGTGAGTTTCCAGATCGCTCTTTGAGAATCACATATGACTTGTTATTTGACATTATAAAAAGAGAAATGCTAAATATACTTATGAGTATTTGACGTTGTCAGTTGTATGGGATGTGTCAAATTAAAAGGAATTTTCTAACCACTTGGTTAAATGTATGTGTGTCAAAAGTTATTAATATAAATGTTTCAGAATCTATATTAAGTTATTAGAGATTTATCAAAGTCTCCACTGTCCAATATATGTCCTGCTACTGATAAGCTTGATATTAGACAGCAGTATAGGGTTAAGGCCTCTAATCTCAATTATTAAAAAAAAAAATGTTACATGCCCCACAAACAATCAAATTTCCTTGTCTGTTACATTGGCTCACCCTGGCACTTCCCTGCAAGTGCTTGCAATCAAGCACATGTCAGTGCTTTGTATTCAGCAAAAAAAGGGACTTTAAGTGAGAAACAAGGCTGGTATATAAATCATGTTTCCCCTGCCAATTATCTTTCCCTGGTAAAACTGAAGGGTGGTGTATTAGTCAGCCAAAGGGGTGCTGATAAAAAATACCAGAAATTGTTTGGTTTTTATAAAGGATATTTATTTGGGGTAGAAGTCCACAGTTACCAGGCTATAAAGCATAAGTTTCTTCTCTCACCAAAGTCCATTGCCACGTGTTGGAGCAAGACAGCTGCCAGGGTTCGGGCTTCTTGGGTTCCTCTCTTCCCAGGGCTGTGTTTCTCTCTGGGCTTGGCTCCTCTGTTTCCTCCACAAGGTCACCTGTAGACTATTAGGCTCTCTAGGCTTTGCGTCTTTCCACAAAGCCAGCTGTAGACTATCAGGCAAATGGCTTCTCTAACCCGGGCCTTCTCTCCTTCCTCATGACCAAGCTCTCTTAATTCCTGGGGCTCCAGCACAAGACCCCAACATCAAAAATGCTCTTTCTGTCTTTTGCCTTGCCTTTTATATTTGATTCCCCCACCCTCCAAGGTGTGGGGCTCAATGCCCTACTGATGTGGCCCAGTCCTCGCCCTAATCATAACTTAATCATGCCCAGAATAGCAGACCAGTTTACAAGCATAATCCAATATATATTTTTGGAATTCATAATTACATCAAACTGTCAAATGGCTATACATCACCCTCTGAATTCCAAAAATACATTACAATATTCAAAAAACCTTAAATCAGCAACAATGCAAATACAAAATCATATCATAATCAGTTTAAAGAAATACAGTTTTTCTTGGGGCAAAGTCCCATCTGCTGTAGACCTCTGAAACTTACAAAACCATTTAACTGCTTCCAATACACAAATGGAAAGACAAAGGATAAACATTTTCATTATCATGAGGAGAAATTGGGATGTTAAACATGAGTCATGGATCCTCTACACTTCATTAAACCTGCAGGGCATCCTCCATTCAATTACAAAGTCTGAGTCATTTTTAAGAAGATGGTTTCATCTCCTTGGGGCCAGATGGGAACCCACCCATTCCACAGGCTTGCCCAATAGCCCTTTTCTTGGTTCCACCCTCATCAAGCATCTGGGTGTCAACCAAGCTCCAGACCTCACCCTCCAAGAATGTTGGGGTGATTTCCACACTTTACCTTATCTTTGGTTTAGAGTCTTAGCCCCCCTAGGACAGTGAGGTGAAGACAACATTCCCCCTAACCTTTGGCATATAGTTTCAACCCTCTCAAGGCAACGAGTTAACCACAGCCTTCAATAACTTTTGGCAAAGAGGCTCAAACCTCTCAGAGCAATGGGTTGACCACTTGGCCTTCTCTAATCCAGGGGAGACAGGAGCACCCCTCTCAGACCTTTGGGGTGCTGCCCTTAACTGCCCTAATCATTGAGGAATGTGCTCCACCCTTCCTGTACCCTGGGGCAGCAAAACTCTTCCTGAACATTGGGTGGGAACATCCACCCTCTTTTACTGCTGGGGCAAACTCACCCTCTCTGTACACATGGGTGGGATTCCTCTCTTGGCCAAAGGCAATATTTTAATTCCAGATCTCAGCTTCCATGGGTTTCTTCTTAAAGCTATTTCTCCTTCAATCTTTCCTTGCCATGTCCTATTTTGTCCAAGTTGACAGTGGTTTTGTTCATACAGCTCTCTCAAAAACATTCTTGGTTTATCATACAGGAAGCAGGGGTCCAAGCCATCAGAGAGTAAGACTTTCCACAAGTCTTTCCTAGATAACTGCATCTTCAATTCTGGTTTACAAGTTCCAGGTTTAGCTAAGTCTTCAAATGGGGCACTTTCATATGGAAACTTGATTTCCAGAAACTTGAAAGTTCTGGAATCAGTTTCTGTTTTCTTTGTGGCCCAAAATTCAGTAATTACTGTATTTCTTTCATCTAGCATTTTGCTATAAGCTGCAAGGAGAAGCCAAGCCACATTCTCTGGGTTTACTTTGGAAAGTACTTCAGCTAAATGCTCACGTTCACCATTTTCAAATTCTGTTTTCCATATAACACCAGGAGTGAATCTTGCTAAGTTCTCTGCAACTTTAAAACATGGATTGCCTTTCCTCCAGTTTCCAATAATAGTTTAATCATTTAATAGGCATCATAGAAATTCTCCTTAGCATCCATATTGCTATCAACCATCTCTTCCAAGTGATCTAGGCCTTTTCCATCAAGCATTTCACAATTCCTCCAAAAAATACCCCTTACCAATTTATAAAACTGTTCCAACATTTTGGTAATTGAAAAAGCACTACCCCACTCCTGATACCAAATCTGTATTAGTCAGCCAAAGGGGTTCTGATGCAAAATACCAGAAATGGATTGGTTTTTATAAAGGGTATTTATTGGGGGTATAAGTCCACAGTTCCCAGGACATAAAGCATAAGTTTCTTCCCTCACCAATATCCATTGCCATGTGTTGGAGCAAGACAGCGGCCAATGTTTGCCAGGGTTCAGGCTTCTTGGGTTCCTCTCTTCCCAGGGCTGTGTTTCTCTCCAGACTTTGCTCCTCTGTTTCCTCCACAAGGTCAGCTGTAGACTATCAGGCAAATGTCTTGTCTCTATCCCAGGGCCTTCTCTCCTTCCTCACAAGCAAGCTCTCTTACTTCCTGGGGCTCCAGCACAAGATTTTAACATCAAAACTTTTCCAACACTGTCATTTGCCATGTCTTTTTTCTTGAAGACCCCACCCACCAATGGGTGGGGCTTAATGCCCTATTGACATTGCCCAGTCCTTGCCCTAATCATAACTTAATCATGTCCAGATTAACAGACCAGTTTACAAGCATAATCCAAAATATATTTTTGGAATTCATAATTACATCAAACTGCCAAGTGGCTACAGGTGGGATAGGGTCAAATACCTTGACCAACTTGGCCCTTTAAACATCTTCATATAAATGTTATGCATTCTCTGCAACCTCAGCTTTAAGCTTACCCAATTCAATTAACTTTTTCATTGTTTGTTTACAAAAATCAAAGTCAAGCATTAAGTGTCCTCACTCCAAGTCATGGCAGTCAGCCCAGAGTGTATTATTCCTTCACTTGGATGCAGTCTAAAGGCAAAAGACAAAAGCCACTCCTGAGGCATAGTACGGTCCAAGGTCACACTATGTGGTTAAAAGAGCCACATGCTGTTCTTCCCTTTCTAATCTCAAGAGAACCCCAGCATATGTCAGAAGGTTGGCTGACCTCTTAAGAAACCATATTGCTCTCTCCTTCAAATATCTAAATCCTCCACTGTAATACTTAAATCCTTGCTATGCTGTTGCCCTTGCCTAAAGGTATGCTTCAAGACTGTTAGGTTGTGGTTTCTTAATTATCCTCCCCAGAACCAGACTTACAAAAAATGAAATAAAAGAAAAGAAAAGAAAAGAAAAGAAAGCCTTGATTAACAAGACTTGACCTTTCTTGTAGATGTGCCTTACCTTATAAGAGAAACAGATTAATATCAGGCAGGTTATGTAGTTACTAATACCATATAAGGAACTGAAGGTCAACAAACTCCTGACCTCACAATGACCTTGTATGAGAAGTTAAAACATTTAAGTAGAAACTGTTATTAAGCTAAAAGAAAAGTTGTTAATATTTATCTTGACAATAGATAAACATTTGAAGTAGTTCCTGATTTTGGAATGTTATGAAAACAATGGAGATTGCTGATCTAATCAGGAAACCAATAAAATGGTAAACAAGTATCTGAAGTATTTGAAGGATTATTATCATGTAATCTATATATGGGGAGAGGGGTAGAAAGAAAATAGAGAAAGAGAGAGAGGAGAGAGGCTCACACTCACAAAAGTGAGCCAAAATATAAGAAAAGTAAAAAAAAAAAAATTACTAGCTCAAGCAATTGTACAGTCAACCAAGTTTTGTACCTTAAATAAACTCCCTCATAAAACTTTTCAAAATTAATTAACAGTCAACAAAATTCTTCTGAATTTGAAAAACATAAATGATTTCAGCAGTTTTATAAAATAGATTCTGGGATAAGACTTTGGGAGGTCCTGGATGATAGCCTGCCCATTTCAGAGTACCTAAAGCAACTTAAATAAAAGTACTTCATGAAATTGACATCATAGCTTCCAAATCATGAAAGAGGTAATGGGAAAATACTGGTGGGCATTCTTTGATAGTATAATTCAAAAAATGTATAAACATTCTATATGTCAGGATCATAATCTAAGCAATATCATTAAGTATTAATTATCTAAAACATTGCTTCTCCCCTCAGGACCATTTGAACATTGGCAGATGGAGTTTATCAACTTATGCTTGCAATGAGTTATAATTATATATGGGTCATATTTCCATGTTCTCTGAATGGGAAACAGCAATCCCTTGTCCCAAAATGGATGCTACAACTGTAGAAAAAATAGGTATAAAATTATTTCCAATCTGGGGTGTACCTTCTGTATTTTCAAATGACCTTAGAATTCAGTTTACTGAAAAGGTTATTAAAATTTTTTTCAAGTGTTTCCTATCCAGCAACATCTCCATTGTCCAAACCATCCTCAATCTTTTGTAAGATGGAAAAAAATTAATGAGCTATTCAAATTAAAGTTAGCTAGTTTAGCTGACCTACTGGGCTCTCTTGACCTGTTGGTCCTCCTGGCCCTGAGATCTACACTGTCAGACAACATCACATTTCATTAGAGACATTCCAATGACAGTAAGCAAGAATTTTCAGTATTGTGTGGAGTTAAATGAATATTATCAAGGGTGTCTGAAACAGGTGTCAGAAGTTTTTACTGAACTTCCACAATCTAAAGAGGACATTCTGCACAGCCTGAAACCTGCTGATCTCATATTCTGGAAAAGGCATGAGAGAATGACCTGCCTCTAACCCAGATGGAAATTACCTTATCAGTTTGTGGTATGGGCAGTCCTAGCATGGCCTGTGGCCTCTCCCTGGGACACACAACTATATCTTGTGCTCAGGACCAGGTGTGTCAATCTAGGGGAATAAATATTCCCCTAGTAGATAAAGAGACTGCAGGTACATTCCTTCCTATTGTCCTGAGCATATGTAAACATTCACTGGAGACAGTTTGTCTCTGGTGGACCTGGTTTGTTACATGCAGCTCACACCCTGGTATTATATCTGTCTCTTCCTCCATTATGGCAGCACAGGAACAGGAAAAAGATGCTGTGCCTAGAACATTTCCTTGAATTGGACATGGTTTGAGAACCACTGACAATGGGGACTCCAGCCCACTACGGAAGCTGACCTTCCTATGTCTCTTCTTTATTTGGAACCAACATCAGACCTGTTTTCACATCATGCATTAACAACTTAGGCATTGCTGAAAATTAAATGTTAAAAATGAGAGAGAGGGAAACCAAAAACAGTCATATATATAGGAATATAGCCATATAGTATATGTAAGCAGTTGTATGCTATATGTTACACTGTAGCCTTAGTTTTAAATTTAGCTAGTGAATAATATTTTAGATTTACCTATGTACCCTCACTTGGGTAATTCACAGCATGTAGTTGTACACTGTTGCCTATTAAAGAAAACTATCTTTAGTCACCAAAGCAAATCCCTGTTTTCACTCAACTAGAAAATTCCTGTTTTTCACTCTGTATCAGGATTTTGACTTTTTTCTTCTCCCTAAAGAGCTCCTGTCTCCCCTCCTCCCCTTATTTGAACCCTGATAAACCATTTACCAGTAGATAGAGAAGCCTGAGAACCAAGGAGCACAATTAAAGTGGTCAAAACAGCAACTATGAGGTCACCCATTCTCCCCCTCTTCTGATGCCCACCTTGCACACCCTGGTTTGCAGGTGGACTCAGCCAATGGCATCCCTATCCCCACCTCTCTTTGTCTAAATATAATTGAAAAAATCCTTTCCTCCTTTGAGAAGGCAGGCTTGAAGCTTTGTCTCCTAGCCTTTACCAGCTTCTTAATAAACTTTTTACCTTTTGTGATCAATCTTGATGTAAAATTATCCTCTGTACCCTTTAAGGACCCAGAGAACGCACAGGATTCCCCTTCAAACTGTGGTCTTTTTCTGAGAGTCAAATACAGAATTTAAAAGATAGATATTTGAAAAAGTCAGGGAAGGGTGATGCAGTTTGGTTGGTGAATCTGTTCAAAGAGGGGACATTGCAAACTCAGATGTCTGGGGTCCACAGGCACAGTGTGAGAAAGTTAACTACTGACCCTCTGTTACACTGCATTTTTCTCTGTATCAAACAGGACAGGTGACAGGAGAGATATATAAACCCATGTCGCTTTTAGTTTTTGTTTCTGTGAGTATATGAGTAGTTTTCCAAGCTGCAAGAAATTTCCAAAAAATTAAAACCCCATGCAGAACTGTTCATGAATCTGTAAATGCCCTGGGAGCAAAGGGAATACACACTTGGCTATATGATCTGGCCTTAGGGCAGGATATATATTAGATGGTCCTGACTTGGTTGGCACTGGAGACCTTCATGAAACAGATAATTCTCTGTTCTTTCCTTGTTCCTTAGGATGATGGTGGGTGATGGATGGAGAAGCTCCCCTATAATATCTGTTCTGGGTTGAAAATAGCAGGGAGGTGCCAGCTTTGGTCACTCAGCCAGGCCCAGAGAGACTGGTGCTGAGCAAGGGGAAGCTTCCCTGACAAAAGGGCCATAAGGGGAATGCAAAATGTGAAAGGTGAAGGCAATGGAGTTGTCAGAGACCTCCTCTAAGCAATGTGTCCTTGGTTATTCATGTGAGGGATAGATCAAAGGGAAACTGGTTCCTAAGAAAGAGCCCTTTCAGTGCTATTAGGGGAAGAGGGTCACTCTAAGTTAGGGGAGAAGGCCCTGGTAGAAGCCATAAAGGAACAGGAGGAAGATGTCTCTCAGGCCTGGAAAGATTTAGAATCCTGCATCACTGCCTTCTGAGTCCCTGAATACAGTCACTGAAGCAGGAAACAATACTTGAAAAGGCTTTCATGTGCCTCAATGAGGCAACAAAGAAAATAAATCCAATTATGATTTTTATGTGTCAGATAGGAAGGATGATCTTCCTCACCTGAACCCCAATCATACTGCTTTAAGAAGAATGTTTAGAGGTGGGACCAATGTCTCCATTTCCCCACCAGCAGTATCAGCATTCCTATGCTTCGATTTGAGTGGATAGACTAAAAGAGGTGGATCCAGAATTCTTGGGTCTCTTCAATACAGTTGCCCAAGTGACAGTAATCATGGGCCCCTATAAATGGGAGGGCAATCTCATGGCATTGTGAGCTTTGGGGTGGACATGCTGATCCAGGGCAGGCAAGTGTGCATCTGATTGTGGGTGGGGCATTATGGGACATTTTGGGCACCAGTGCTCATGGTTCCCACCCATTTAAGCATGGAGATTCAGCTATGTGAGCTTTGGGGTGGACATGCTGATCCAGGGCAGGCAAGTGTGCATCTGATTGTGGGTGGGGCATTATGGGACATTTTGGGCACCAGTGCTCATTGTTCCCACAAATTTAAGCATAGAGATTCAGCTACTTCTGCCTGGAAAACCACTATCACATGAGGCATTGTGCCTGCTTCTTAGGTGAAATTTGAGTCATATCCTTGGTGTGTGTCAACTTCCACTCTCCAGCTAAAGTTGTCAGAGCCTAGCAAGGTTGTTCACCAAAAGCAATGCCATTGCCCAGGTGGGGAAAAGAATATCAATTTTTTTCTTCAGGACTCTTTCCAGGCAGGAGTGTTGTAAACCACCCAGCCACTGTTTAACAGCCTAGTTTGGTCCAAATAAAAGGGTCAGGAGCTTGGAAGCTGATAACAGATTACAATAGATTATGTTCTGAGGTGCTGCCCTTGGCCTCTGAAGTCAGTGGCAGACTACACAGGGGACTGGTATGCTGTTCCATTGATGTGTGAATATAAGTCCATAATGACTATCTTTATTTGGGTATTAGCCAATCCTAATAACAAAGTTGGACAGGCTTAGCAAAGCTCCATCATTAAATGGAAATGGTATATCCCAGACAGAGCTTTCCCAGGCCTCAGAGAGTTAGTCAACTCCATGACCAAATAGCTGTTTTGCTACAGGGGACTGAATGGCCTGCAACAACTGCACCCAGACTCCCTTGGTTAAATGAGACCCCAGTTTGAAGATGTTGCGGCTGATGGAATAGCTTGGTTCAATGATGGATCTACAAAACTCAAAGCTGATGGAGTCTACTGAATTGTTGTGGCCATCCATCCCACAGACAGCCACTGATTGACTGAAATTGGATGAAGGTGTTCTGCCCAAAGGGCCAAACTCCATGCAGTGGTGATAGCTCTGAAGGCCACTCCAACCACAACTTTCTACAACATATTTATAGACTCATGGGCAGTTACAAATGGGCTAGCCATACAGTCTGGTGACTGGAAAATCAATGATTATATTTTTAGAGGTTCCCTTCTAAGGGGAGAGGAGCTGTGGCATCAGCTTGCAAACTGGGAAGGAGCTCTAATCATCACTCAGGTTTGTGCCCATTTAAAGCAGAACATGAATGGAATTCCAGTGCTGATCAACACAACCCCAACAGGTTGCCATGACTGCCTGCTGTATCTTCCCCTGAATGGGACATGGAAGCCCATCTCATAAGCAAGTACAGGACATACCACACTGGAGGAAGCAGAAGCCAAAGATGCAGCACAGTCATGTGACTCCTGCCAAAGAACCCAATGTGCTAAGCTGGTCCACATCATCTAGCACTTAGTCCCCACACAGGTGTAGCAACTCAACCACATAGGATGACTTCCCCTTGGACATGGGTTATGGTGGTGTCTCATTGCCTTAGACACATAATCCAGATATGGGACAGCAATTCCCATGCATCATGTGGATATCAGGACCAACATTGTGGCCTTAGAAAAACAACTGTGCCATGTGTTTAGAAACCCAACCATACTCCATTCAGATCAAGGTGCCTTATTTATAGTACAAGGGATCCCATAATAGACACAGTCCGATGGTATAAGACAGATCTTTCATTTTTCCTTTCAACTCCAAGTAAACCAGGCACTAGAACATTTACATTGAAGACTCAAACAATGCAAAGATCATCAAAAGGCACAACTTACTTGGTGATATCTCCAAATAACTGAAGCTATTTAGACATTAAACACTGTACTCCAGAGGATGGCAAACATGACCCTGTAGCATATGTTGGGAAATACTGAACATAGAGGGGGCAGAGGACCAGGGAGTCACTTGATTAAGTTATTTGTGAGGAATCCCAATTTCATTAAACTCAACTGCTCTTTTGCTTTTATTCCAACAAGAAGCACACTCCCAAAAGGTGGTGTGTGGTATGGGCTACAGTTGCATTACCACAACACCAACCTTTGGGTGCTTTCCTCCAATGGGACACCATGGGAATAGGGGAATGGAAGTCAAAACCCCAAGGTACAAGGATTCTTCTAGTTATGTCTGGGCCTCCCCAACTTTCAGTATAGGTGGGCACCATTATAGGCTATGTTCAGGATTGACTTGCTTTCCTGGACAGTATGATCACAATAAAAAGGCTTGCTTGAACAACAGGGGTTATGGGTTACTGCAGATACTTTGGCCTTGGGGCTTGGACAGAGAGCCTGGGTCACCATACCTGGGTGATCCTCTCCTTGAGTTGCTGGTCAAGAACATCTTTACCCCAGGGAGATAAAGGTAGGGTGTTGGCAATGTTGTCTCTTTCTCTCTCTAGAATACCTCACAGTGATAGAAAGCCCTGTCACCCATGGGTCCAGATTACACAGGCTTTTGCTAGAGATAGCAACCAGACCAGCCACTAGCTCTGTTAGTATTTAAATCAATATGATGGATGATCTTTACACATCATTCTAGCCCACTTGTCAACATGGTGGTCCCCACCAGTCTACTGGATTAATGACCTTCTGACATATGGAAATAGGACTAAAGATAATAATTATTGGCTATATTGATGTGGAAGGCATCTTACAAAGTCCATTGGCTCTCCATAGAAAGTGAGCCAACCATGGAAGAGAATTTCTCCTTCTGTAAGAAAAATGTGATTAGCACAAGGCACTACCTGGGAAAGGATCCTAGTGACTATTGTAAGAAAATAGCACTGTTTGATTCTGAGGATGGTACTCTTGAGCCTAAATTTAATGTTACTATGGGCAACAACACTAATGTAGTTTATGATGCAGCAACCCAATACACAATGCCTGGTGCCTAGAGCTGGCATGCTGGGAATCTAGTGTGCATGGTTCCACTAGGATATGAAACACCACAAGTGTTCTCCTAGTACTTGAACTACACACATTTTCTTGAGGCCAACTTATTTCTTGGTCACCTGGCCTGGTAGTGGCAACACCTTATTTATTGGCACTGCCAAGTGCAAAGCCTTCTGTATCACCTACATCAAAAGGTTTATTGCCTATACAAGGTAATCAGGTGGATTTTACTAACCTGTCAAGGTGGAATCAGAAGACACTATTGCTCAACTAAGAAAAAGACTCATGTTGGTATGCACTTATCTCCTAAGTAACAGGGCAAGGGGATTACACTAATATTAGCATTAAGATAAGGTGTAGTCTTTATTATATGTGGATTTCATTTTTATAAGACTTTTCCTTCACATTGGTGAGATGATACAACTTAGGTTATATGGATCCCAATATCACCTGAGAAAGAAACATAACATCCTCTACAATCTTCAACCTGTCTTCTTTTGCAAATCCCAAAAGACATCTCTCCCTTGCGATTATCACCAGGAAATACATGTTCCTATCCCAGAAAATGAGGTACCTGAAACAGAAATGGTTATAAATAACATGTCCAGTATTAAATAAAGGGGATTTATTGTACACTTCTTTCATTGGAAATACTACAAAGTGAGGTAGACATTGCAGTGGCCATTGCCCTCCAAACCCTGAGTGCTGGACATTCTGATGATGCAAGCTGGGGGTTCATGCTCTATGCTAGGAGAGAAATGTTGCACTTACATAAATGAATCTGTACAAATTGTGAGTAACATAGAGGACTGTGGTAGGGGACAGTTCAAACATAGCTGCTACCATCCCCTGATACTAAGGAATTCATTTTATACTCAGGAGTAGGTATGTCAGCCTGGCAGGATAAATCACAATCCCTTAGTAGATAAGGTAACTTCTGGTCATTCCTTCCCTTCTTGATCTGAGTAAGTCATTGGAGGTAGTCTGACTCTGGTGGAAATGTTTCATGATGTCCAGCTCATACTGCAGTTTTATATCTGTCTCTGGTGGGGAGGGAGCAGGGTACCTTCACTATGATACCAAAAGAGCACAAGAGACCCCCTGTCAGTTAGCCTTTAGAATTTATGCTTCCCAGTGTAACAGAATTAGACTCATTTATAGTTTCCTTATACATGGCTTTTCTGCCATTTTCATTTGAACCTATAATTAGCACTATACATGTTAGATATATGTAACAGAGACTTAAATCTTTGGTCCTTTCATGTGCTGGTTGAACAGAGTTGCAACACTTACTCTCCAGTTCATTGGACTCACCCAGGAAAATTAACAAAGAGATGATGATGGACAATGCCCATTTGAAGGAACAGAGAATATCTGCAAATACAGACAAGATAGTTCCATCCATCTGCCCCATGGGATCTAAGCCCCTTATAGATTATAAACAGAGTGGACTTCACCATCCCCAAATGCTCAAGATTAGGGAATAAACAATGGACTAAAGTAGACTTATTGTTATTCTATTATAGACTTATTATTATTCAAACAATGGAAGAACTTTTATCATTGATATAAAGGCAGTGGCCACCAGAGGTTCTGAGTGGAGGAAGAGAGAAGAATAGTTGTAATATGGAGACATTGTCAGGATATTGGAATTGTCCTGCATGACACTGCAATGATGAATACAGGACATTATATATTTTGTCATAACTTACAAAATTGTGCAGAACAAAGTGTAAACTATAATGTAAACTATAGTCCATGGTTAGTAACAATCCTTCAATATGTGTTCATTAATTGCAGCAAGTGTATCACACTAATGCAAGGTGTTAATGTGGGAAAGTGTGGGCTGAGAAGGGTTGGGGCATATTGGAATCCTCTATAAATTTTTTTTCAGAATGTATTTTTTAAATTATTTAAAATAAACACAACTACAATATGATTATCAAAAAATATTAGCAATTCCTCAATATGAAATATTCAGCAGGATTTCAGTTTCCTGGATTGTCTCGTGATTTTTCAGTTTGGTTTTCTTAACTATTTTCAGTTTGTTCTTCCGAATCCAGATCCCAACAAGTCCATGCATTGTAGCTGCCTGAGGTATAGCTTGATTTTTTGGTGTCTGTAGATTCTCTTTTCCCATGCCCCTGGCCTTGCTCATCCCCCATGTCTATCCTCTCCCATCCCCCATGTCCATTCTTGCCCATCCCCATCTTTTACCAGGCCCCTTGTTCATCCTCTTCCACTCCCCTGTCTTATTCCACACCTGTCCTCTCCCAATTCCCTGTCCTCACCCACCCCATGATTTCTCCTACCCATGTCTTCTCCCTGAACTTTCCCACACCATGACCTCACCCCTCTGACTCCAGCTGCTGGAGCCTCTGCTCACAGGAATGGCCTGACATCTTCTTGCAGTCACCCCCTGCAGCTACTGTGCCAGGAGTGGGGTCATGGTCACACATCTGGTCATGGAAGAGGGGGTCCTTGGGTCCCCAGGAGTCTCAGGCAGCTACCTGAGACACACCTGAGGGACCCCCAGGGTTCCCTGGTAAGATTGGGTCTCAAGGTCCCACGTGGGACAACCTCAGTAAGGCCCTTGGGCAGTCATTCCCTCTCCCCAGGCCCCTCTGGTTCCTTGGGGTCATTCCTGGCCTGTCCAGCTTTTGGAAGACCCAGTTAAGGTGATGCAACTCAGCTTCCAGGTCCTGGCAGGGACACTACATTGGCCCAGGGCAAGTCTGTGCCAGAAGCAACCCAGTTTGCAGGGTGTGCTCTTCTGGCATGAGCAATCATTGACCCCCAATCTGTTTATTCTGACATAGTGCTATTGCAGGAAGGAAGGATTCATTCTTGATTTTTCCTCCATTTATCAGTTTTCAAAATGATGAGTTGGTTCTTGGTATTCTCCCAAAAGGTGAACAATGAAGTGTTTATTTTAAAAGAATAATATGAGCCAGTATGTGTAAAAAAGCTCGATGTGTTTTGTCAATTGTCGTCATTATTCCTACTGACGCTGATGTCCATTCTGTGGCCAGTGGGGCCCTGTCTAAGTTGGTTTCTTAGCTCAGCACTAGTATTCTTTAACAGTTTACATGTTTTCTGAAAGAAAGAAAAAATTCAGGCTTTCTGGTAGACAGAGCTATTGGTTTAACAAATAAGCAGTGCATGTGATGAGTTTGTAGTAAGTTACTCAGGACACCTCATTTATCCTAATGCTTTACCTTCTTTCTCTCATGCCAAAAATTTCATTCTTAATGTGGGTCATTTGGATCTTGGGACATTTGATTTTTCAGCCTTTTGCCATTAAAAATTATACTGCAGGGGAGCAGATGTAGCTCAAGTGGTTGAGCACTGCTTTCCATGTATGAGATCTTGGGTTCAATGACTGGTACTTCCTAAAAACAAAAGAAACAAACAAAAAAAAACAACTCTCCCTGGGGAGTGGATGTAGCTCAGTGGTTGAGCACCTGCTTTCCAGGTACGAGGTCTTGGGTTTAGTTCCCGGTACCTCCTAAAAAAAAACACAGCCAGAGAGAAAACAAATCAGCTTCTAAAGAACAAGTAGCCTGACAACTGAGTTCCCGATGGTAGCCATGAAAGCCAGAGGGAGGGGAAAAACACCAACCAAGAGCTAGATTCCCAGCAAAAATAGCTTTCAAGAATAAGAACATAAAGACTTCCCAGGAGAAAAAATATTGAGGACATTTTGTTACCAACAGACCCTCATTAAAGGAAATTTCAAAAATGCTCTTCAGGCAGAAGAAAAGTGTCCCCAGATGGAGGGTTTAAGAGGCCAAGAGAAAAGCTGAGCAAAGGCATTGAGGGCCGTGGGCTGAGTGCACAACTTGGACAACACAGAGCCACCACAGTGCACCTTGTGGTGTTAGAGTTCAGGGCTAACCTGCACAACTAAAACCGGCTGGGTGCCATGACCGAGGGACTGTAAGTGCCTGGTGCCCCTGAATCATTCAGGAGAAAGAAAAGATATTGGTTAATCTTAGAACTGAGCAGTTAAGTATTTACCTTAAATTGTTTAGAACTCCAAAAATAACAGCCAGAGGACACTTGGACCCATGGCTGAGGACACTGAGCACTTCACTCCCAGCTGGACAGCCAGGGTCACCCAGGCTGGTTTTGGCCTCCTTTACCGACCGTGTCATGTAAACCTGAGTATGATAATCGTGTTTTCTCACCATGAATTGACAATGCAAACTTGGCAACCCTTAAATAGTGCTTTGTATGCAGTGAGCCAGCTCTGAAGTAAATTCCTCCTTTTCTTGGTAAGTGCATCCCACCCTGAGTCTTTCTTTTGCAGCAGAAATATGAACATCTCCTCAGAGGCAGATGATGCCCACATCAAATGAATTAGAATGCTCATCCTGGCTATTCATTTATTTTGGTACCAGCAGCTTCTTTGATGAAGAAATTGCTGCAGCCCTACTCCACCTCTCAGTAGAGACCCAAAGCTTTAGGAAGATAACAGCTCCTTTCCTCCCCTTCAACTAAGGCCCACAGCTTTAGGAAGATAACAGCTCCTCTCCTCCCCTTCAACTAAGGCCCTCTGCGTTAGGAAGATAAGCTAAACTCGCAATTCTGCTTTTGTAAACTCCACCTGCCTGCTTGCTTAAGGATTTTGCTCACATAAAGTCCCTACATAAACTCATGAAAACCAAAACTCAGGGCTCAAACTTTGGGGACTGGATTCTCCTTTGAGCCCACACTTAATAAAGCTTTGTTCCTCTGCCTCTCTGAGTGCCACTTGGGTTTCTCATCATCCGCGTTTTGTCTGCTGCAACATCTTTACAAAGAAGCTTCACATTCCACCTTTTTGCAGAAGAAGAAAGAGATTTAGAATAAACTTTCTAGGCAGGGATGAAACTTGGCTTGTAACCCATGGTGATGGCTAACACCAAAGACTGGAGAAATTATGCAGCAGATACTGATGTGTGAAAAGGGCAAATACGCTGTGCTCCTGGTACAGGGAGGATGTACAGGGTTTGAAGACAAGACAAGTAAGCCAAGGCCTTGGGGGCAAGGTATACAGAGATTCCCACAGATTGGCACTTCCCTGTTGTATTTTCTCAAGAACCAAAGCAAGACAAGACCCCTGCAAGCCTGCCACAAAGGCCTCTGTGGAGCCTGGTCACTTTCCACCACAGAAACGCATAAGTCCATTCTTTTCATCTAAGAAAACCCGGACTTTAGATTTTAATTTATTTTCTTGAGCACTTGATAAACCGCCTTGAGCTGCTGGTGAGAGTGTGCTCTCTGGATGCACACAGCCATCCCCCCACTACCCCCTGCTCCCAGACCCAGAGCTCTAAGCCTGGCTCAGGAGGGGCTGGGGCCATGGATTGGTGTTTGGAACCAAGAGGTCAACACACTGCCTTTGACCAAATCCTGATCCAAGAAAGAAAGAGAGAAAGAGACAGAATGAGTGAGAGAGCTGCAAAGGTGGAATGGGGAGGAGGCTGCGGACCCTGGGGGCTGGCCAGACCCACTGACACACCAGGGCATGGTGCCTATGGGGACAGGGCATCTGAAGGGGACACCCACAGTGGGTCTCCACTCTGCCTGGTCTGGCCCTCAGAACCATGGCTTGATCAAAGTCTAGCTGATCTAGGTTTCTCCAGTGACAAGCTGCCTCAGCATCTCCACACTCCAGGTGACGGCGGCCAAGGTACCTGCCTGCTCCAGCTTCCCCACTGGCTTTTCCTGCTGCAGGCTCCGCACCCCTTTGTGCACTCATTTTTTTTTTCTGGAGTCATCACTGTGAATCCTCAGTTCTGCCTGCACTCTGGGTTCAGGCAGGCACTTTGCATGCTGCCCAACTGCTTTCTTGCCCCATCCCCTTCCTACTTTCAGGCTCAATCCAAGCATTCCTTCCTCGGGTGGCCTTCCCTACCCAACTGTCCTCTCCAGACACCGCCACCATCTGTCAGGACGCCTCTGCGTGTTCTCTGATTGACACTGGCTTTGCTCAAGGTTGCACACCCAGCGCCAAGGCTCCAGCGAAGGGCCAGTGTGTAGCAGATGGGGGTGCAAACAGACCAACTTCAAGGCAAAGCTGTGCACGCCAGCGACTCAAGAGGGATGTGTACCATATGCAGCTGCCACCTCCAGGAGACTCTGAGACTTGGTAAATCTTTCTGATAACTGACCACTGAAAACAAACCCTCATGGGAAATAGCTGCTCACATCCCTGTCTGGTTCAAAAATACAGAAACGGTAACCAGACACCACTAATGAAAAATAATCACTTTACACATTTTGAAACAAAGTTCCCATGCTGGCCCAAGGTTGAGGCCCCACAAGCCCCACGGGGGCTTCTGGCTGGTTTCCAGTCCAGGGGGTTCTTACTGTTCTGGAAACTGATATTGACGTTACTATGTGTAGAGATAGCAAAGGCCCAGGCACTCCAGAGCTGTTTACAGCTGGATCTCGGCAGGCAGGAGAGAAAGCCCACTCCTGAAATCACCCCCTGAATGCTGCCGTACTGGCTTGTGGTCTGCTCAGAGGCCTCTGTGGTGAGAACCTGTATCCGAATCCGCCACAGAGTTGGTTCCTTTTCTTGGTGCTTTTAAATCCCTGTGAGGTACGTTGACCAAAACATTTGGTGGAAGGTATCCTGCGGCAGTACATCCGCTTCTCTGTGGGTGTCGGAGTGGCCTGGCTCTCACCAGGGGCCTCAGGGAGGTGGCCAGGTGTTCCACAGCACAGACTTACATGGTGTCCGCTTCTGACTGCTCACCACAGCCCCTAAGGGCTTCGGCCAACTCATGGACCGGCATGGATAGGCCTCTGCTTTTCTTCGGCTTGTCAAGCCGGAAGTCTGCAGGTTACAGATGGAGCCGCACCATGTGGTCCTTTCAGGCAGCGCTGCTCTTGAACTTCTCCGTGCAACATTCCACCAGGCACTGATACTGTTGTACTCTAGCTCCAAATTAGCCTACCCAAAGTAACTTAGAGAAGAAAACTTTCTATTGTTCCCTGAGTGTCCTATCTGGGAAGCACATAACCTCCCCTCCCTTGAGAGACCTTGCAAAAACATCTCAACCTTGCAGCTGTGTCCCAAGTTATCAGAACCTTGAAGTTGTGCAGACACTAGCTAAC
>JAQZBX010006218.1:0-53845 GCA_029593785.1 Cabassous unicinctus | reverse complement strand
GATCAGGTTAAATTCCTGTGGGTTCCATGAATGTTATCTTCCTTCTTGACTGGGTTTTACTTCTGAGATATAAGTCAGAAGATCACATGGTCTTTTAAGCTTCAAAAGTCAGCATTAAACTCATTTGCCATAAAAATCAAGATGTTCCCTATTTCCATGAACTTGAAAAAATTTTAGTCATCAATATGGTATGTTTACAATGAGGCTTAAATTAGCGTTCTTATTGGAGTTTATTTCTTTTCTGTAAGCCTAAAAAGTAGGCATTTTGTCTTACACATTTTGGTAATCTGGAATGACGAGCTCCAAAAGTGATTTGGCTTGTAATGCTGGGCTCTGCTTTCTTGTGTTTGGAGTACATAATTGTAATATTTACCTACTTATTTGCATTTGTGTTTGTTTAAAGTATTGGCTATTTTCCTAAAATTATTTGAAAGTTTTTCCTTTAATGATTGGAAAACAGGTTATTTTTTGCACTATTAAAATGTTTATTACATGGAGAAAAAAAAAAAATATATATATACAGACACTTCTCATGCCAGCTGACCCCAGCCCCCTTTTCCACAGCTATGAATGGCAGCAGAATGCTCTGCCACTATGTACAAAAACAAGGCCCCCTGAAGCTAAATGCATGCCTACTGCAGTGCCAGCAGTCCAGCTTCCCAGGGCATGCCCTAAGCCACCGCCCTGCCAGAAGGCACCTCTGCCACCACATCAACGCCCAGCATGGACCACCTGGGAATTGCCTTCATTTCGTTCATTTTTACAAACTACAGATAAGTATAGTTGATAACAGGATTTCTAGTCAAAAAGCATAGTTAACACCACCTCACAATTGAAAAAAATGCCGGAGATGTCTTTACATGCCTTGTCACACCAACAGCGAAGTGCACGGTGAGATCTTGGGAGTGCCTTTCGACTTTGATACAGTTTCAGGGTGCTCCTGACACCCACGGTCACTTTATGCAAACCACTGAAAATTTCTAGAGCACTTTGAGAGGTTACAATATGATGATGAATCAATTTTGTAATTAAACTTAATGAGGTCAACAGTCATGTCTCAAATAAGAGATTTGCCAATTACAGAGCTCCCCTACTTTAAGGTATTCACAAGGAGACAGATAAAGAGTTTTTAATTCCTCCTCCTCCTCCTCTTCTTCTTTCTCCTTCTCTTCCTCCTCCTCTTCCACCTTTTTCCTGGCAACTTTAGCAGGACCCTCAGTGCCATCAAACTTCCCTTTAGACTTCTTGTCAGTGACATCCTTCTCGTCCTTGTCCTTCAGCTTCTCCGCCTTATTGTTGTAAGGCTACTGTTCGCGTCACTCAGCTTGTTCCATCCCACCCAGCTTTTTGGCCACATCTCCAGTAGAGATGCCAAGGCTTGTGGATTTGATCTTGGGGTAGAATTCTGAACTGAACAGGAAGACTCTAGATGGTGGTCGTTTTGGGGTATTAGTATCCTTCTTCTTGCCTCACTTAGCTGGCCCATGATCTTTCACTTCCTGGTCATAGCATACGTCATCCGCCTTTGCCATTTCATCCTTCCCAGACATTGTATTCCAGACCTCTCAGATCACTTCTTGGAAAGTTCTGCAAAATTCCTGCAAAAAATTTCCCAGCTTCACGTTAGCTGCCTCTCTGAGACCCGTCTCTTTAATTTTCCTTTAAACGCCTACATTTTATGAATGAGGGCACTGAGCCTGGAGATAATTTTAATCATTTGCCAAAAGTCACACTGCTAATCAGTAGCAATAAGGGAAGACCTGGTTGTCAGACTGGTGTTCTTTGTACTTAATCACAGTCTGGCCAAGCACATGATCTATGATTAGAAAATGCTCTAGCTCCTCTTCCTACCCTGGCAAGGGGTTTTGGACAACCTGGGCACAGGAATCCATCTCCCAAGGTGAGGGTCTTAGGTTCCCTCAAGTCCTATTTAACCACCTACTGTTTTTCTTACCCACATGGGAGATTTTTCTCTGTGTGTTTCTTTTTCTGCACCAGTAACTAGCACAATGCCCAGCATAGCTAGAGTTTGATAAATATTAGCTTAATGAGTTAAGAAAGGTAAGGCAGATCTGTCATATATATTAATGTTTGGATGGATATTTGACACCAAGTAAAGGTGGAGGAATAAAATTAAGACTGAGACTGAATTGTTTAAATTGCAGCTCATAAATATTATCTTCCACTCTCCTGCCTTCCTATTTCTCTAGTTCTGAGCCATTCCACATGCTTTTTGAGCTGAAAACTGGAACTAAGTGATAATAGAAATAAAAATATTAGGATGTTGCAGCCCTAGCAGCAACAACAACAAAAAAAACCCCACACTTGAAAACTGCTTATGGAATTTGCAGTTTGCTGATATGTAAATATAGTGAAAATATATGTAAAGTATATGCAAAAAAAACAAAACTGCAAGAAAACAGGTATCTTGTTAACTATTTTCTCCAGTTGGCTTGTTTGTCAAAGAGCTAAAAATTAGGCTAAAACCTTTTCCTACCCTGCATTTCTCTCAAGCCCACAATCTTTCCCTCTATTTCTTCATTAGATGCCTAGAGGGAACCTCTTGGAGTTCTTAATCACCTTGTAAGAGACAGAAACTCACCAAAATATCAGCCCTACTAACACAAACAGATACTGAGTTTCCACTTAGAAATAAGGGCTTTTGTCCCTGAATTCCCTTGGCATTGTATTTACACTTGTAATTAATATGTTATAATGTGCAATTAGGTGGAGAACATGGGAAAATGATTTTTCCTAAATCCAATATATTAAATTTAGTATTTCTATCTAGTTATTGCAGAAAGAAATATTGCTTATACAAGCTGTATCATATCATATTAATGGATTCTGTTATATCTCCAAATAAGTGAAAAAAGCCTTTAAGGAGAAAGGGGAAATATAAAAGTATGATGGAATAGCCACCGTGATTACATTTCCTGGAGAAAACATTTCACTTTCCTTAGGTCGACAGAAGCAAGATTATGCATTTCTAGGAGTAATGAATCTCTTTTTCATCTGTCAATTTATTGCTTAAACAGAGTAAATTTTATTTCTTACTCAAACACACACAGTCATATGGCCACATAATTAAGCCAGGGGAAAGGCACCAGTGAATCAGAGACATTGCAGAGTGGGATATTACGATAGATACTAACAGGGAGCGGATGTAGCTCAGTGGTTGAGCGTCTACTTCCTATGTATGAGGTCCTGGGTACAATCTCCAGAACTGCATTAAAAAAAAAAAAAAAAAAAGATAGATACTAACAAAGCCCCTGGATCCTGAATGCCTGGCTTGCTTTGCTACACCGTTTTCCCTGAACCCTGATTTCCATGTCTTCTCTGAGCCCTGACCCTCCTCTTCTTGTCTTTTTTCCTACCCATCATTCCTAGCCTTGGACTTTGTTTTCCAAATTTTGTTTTTTGCTTTAATAAATTTAATTAATTTTATTCAGCATTAGCGCCTTAATCATGTGCCTTTTGTTGCCTAGAGCAGTATCTCTAGGAGAGGCTACAAGAGACTATTTGTGCAACACCTTTTTATTCCACAGTGTCAGTGTCAAGTATCAGCATTGCTGGTCTCCTCAGCCTTTCCTAGCTTACCTTAATGAAAGCAAATTCTTTCAGCTATTGAGGCTGACTAGATTTACGTGAACTTCTAACTCAGGGCTTCTTAACCAGGGGTCCACGGAACAAAGATCTCAGGGGGTCCGTGAGCTTGAATTGAAAAAAAAACACAACTTATTGTCTTTATCTTCTCTGACCTCTAACTGAAATCTAACATTTCCTTCACTTACGAATGTGTGCAATAAATTACAATAGCATTCATTTCATATCACATTACAGTTGTTGCACATCTCAAAAAATTGCTTACCCTCATCCATACTTCAAAATTACAGGAGTTTAGACCTGACGTTAGTTGGGTGTCATGAAACTATCTGCTGCTTCATTCTGAGAAGGGGTCTGTGGTTTTCAACTGACTGGCAAAAGGGTCCATGGAACAAAAAAGGTTAAGAATCCCTGTTCTAACTACAACTATGTCACAATGATTCCAAGGTGACTTGCAAGGCAGGAACTTCCTGTAACAAGAACTATACAAGTTGAGGCTAATTTGCCATCTTTCAGGGGTACTTTAGAAAGCTTCTAAGGATGGAAAATATTTTATAGTACACATCTTTCAGAGATAACCTTTTCCTGCTGTGATTGTCTGTTATAAATCCATGGTTTTATCTAAATCCTATCTCTGTATCTACTTCAGAGCTACACTTAGAAGGGATAATAGCCACATCTTTTTTATAGTCTGAGACAAAAAGTGTCTCTTTCAAATGAGAAAGGAATTAAGATTTTCAGGTAGAGAAGAAATTCACCTCAGAGAATACCATGTGGAAGAGCTGACTCAAATACTATAGCTTTAATTTCCAAGACCTTCTCATGACCTCTCCAGCCACACCCTTCAAGTTACCCTCTTCTCCAAGCTTACAGCTCAGAGAAGTCGAAGGAATCAACATTATTAACCAATGGAGATAAACAAGCATGTCTAGTTTCAAGCAAGTGACCTTTCTTTTCTCAGATACAGTTGCAGATCAGATTACAGAAGAGGAAACTAAGTTTCCTCTACGTCTCATATCTTTGATTGTAGAATGATGAAAAGGTCTGTGCCTCTGAGATTAGACTGGCTTGATCGGTTTTACTAAAGGCGCATCTCTGGAAGACTCTTAACATTACCTGTTATAAGAACTTATTTGGATCATTCATTTCTGAAAGCTTTTTTGGTGTATCAAGTTTCTCTTGATTAACATTGCCTTTCTTTAACTTGTAATTTCAATTGACTTGTGAATATTAGCTCGTACTTACGAGCTGTTGGATACTGACACACACAAACTTTCAAGTAGAGACAAGGACCTGTAACCCTGGGTAACATGGAGGCAACCATTCTATCAGCATGACCTTTCTAAGTGCTTCCTTCTTATAAAGGCAATGCGTGTGGGGATGTAAAAGCAGGCTTGGTTCCTGCTTTCTAAGACAGCATAGGATGAGAGACAAGCATGGGATGGCACCATAAATAGTAAATGCCATGGATTTGGTATTTGGAAGGTATTTAAAACCTGGTCATTCTTACATGAAACTAAGAACCCTTGACAGGATTTGTAAAAAGCAAAATGAAATTATTTTTATGTTTAAACAGGAATTTTAGTCCCAAATTACTCTCAGTGTCATGTCATGTGATAGCTTAAGTCTCAACAAGCAATATTCTTCACTTTATTTATTCTGCTCCCTAAAAAACACAGTATTCTTTTCTTTTCAACCAAGCAAGTTTGATTAATAACTTCTACAAATTTAATCATTAGTACTTCAACACATATTGTTTTCCTCTCCCTTCAATTTACATATCAATTAGTAAGTGAGATATAATATAACATGAAACTACAAAAGTTGTATGTAGTTCTCTATTTTATAGCAAGAATATAAAATTTGGGTCAAATGTCCTAGGATAGAGTCTTTACTCTATTGATTACTAAGATAAATAGCTTAATCTCTTAATTTTGGTATTCACATATTTTAAAAATGTTGATGATTTTGGGATGGATTTGGATTGCAGAAGGGTTGCAACTGGGGCATGGGAGGATCACTGGTGTGTGTATTGGTGGTGGTGGGATGTATGGGGAAGGGTGCACCTGGGGCATGCCTCTGTGAAATATGAATGTGTTCATGTGGTCATGGGTGGGTGGAGACCCACACAATAACCAACAGAATTTTGAATTCCCACCCTGGGGAGTTCTGATACATTCTCTAATAAAGTGGCAAGAATCTCCAGAGTACATGGGCAGTGCCTAATGAAGGAGGACAAATCAATACACCAGGCCTTTGATATTGATGCTTGTACTTATGAAGCTTGTTCTTGTGAAATTGAAACTTACCCTAGTAATATATATTGCCTAAGAGTTACCTCCTGAAAGCCTCCTTGTTGCTCAAATGTGGCCTTTCTCTAAGCCAAACTCAGCATATAAACTCACTACATTTCCCCTGGCATGGGACATGACTCCCGCGGATGGGCCTCCCTGGCACTGAGGGATTATTATCAAGCACCAACTAGCAATGCATTTGGAAAAAGACCTTGAACAAAAGGGGGGGAATATTAAAAACAAATGAGTTTTTATGGCTAAGAGATTTCAAAGGGAGTCAGGGGGTCATTCCAGAGGTTACACTTATGCACACCTCAGGAGGATCTCACTGACTGCCATGGTAAACAGTGCCTCAAGGAAGGGTGCTCCTGAGGGCTCTAGAGACATTGATTCACTATAGGCAGGACAGACAACCCCAGGAAATTGGCACCCCATCAGTGGTCCTTACCTTGGTATATATGATAACCTATTTCCCCTATGTATCAGAGTTATACTCATTTATAATTTTCCTACACATGATTCTTATGTCCTTTTTATTTAAACCTATAATTAGCACTATACCTGTTAAATATATATCCCAGACACTTAAATCTTCAGACTGTTCATATGCCAGTTGAGCCCTGAATCTCAGCAGAGTTGCAGTCAACACTTACTCTCCAGGACAACTAACAAAAGGATGATGATGGACAATGCCCATCCCAAAAATCAGAGAGTATCTACAACTGCAAACAAGACAGTCCCATCCATCTGCTCCATGGGATCTACATGCTCTTTCAACTGGAAGCAGAGTGGGCATCACCATCCCCCGATCCTCAAGATTCTGGAATGAACAAACATAAGGGGGGAATGCAACTATGGACCAAAGTAGAATTATTATTCTAGTAATGGAAGAACTTGTAACATTGATATAAAGGCAGTAGTCACCAGAGGTTGTAACATGGGGCATTTTTAGGACATTGGAATTGTTCTTCATGATATTGCAATGATAGATACAGGCCATTATACATTTTGTCAAAACCTATAAAATTGTGCAGCACAAAGTGTAAACTATAATATAAACTATTGACCATGGTTAGTAACAATGTTTTTATATGTGTTCAACAATTGTAACAAATGTACCACACAAATGAAAGATGTTGTTAATGGAGGAAAGTGTGAGAGGCTGAGGGGTTGGGGTGTATGGGAATCTCCTATATTTTAGATGTAACATTATGCAATCTAAATCTTCTTTAAAAATAAAGAAAAAAATGATGATAATAGTTACTTAGAATGAGTGTTTAATTCATTAAAACATTAATCTTTTCTTCATACAGTATCCTAGGTCCTGAGGATGCCATCTCTTCCATCAATGAACTCAAGTAAACAACAGTGAAAATATAGTGTGAAGGACTTCCAGTTTCAAGTACAACATATAAATAGCTTGGAAGTCATTGCTCCTGTCCTAAAACAGGGAAAAATGGGACAAGCTGATATCAATGACTTTTCTTGGTGCCATTAGAGAAATAAAGTGGCAGGGAAAACCACCACTGCAAATTCTGGGGAAACACACAGAGTCACAGCCAAGAAATGCATACCTGAAGGACAAGGTGCTGGAGCCATAAACTGGCAGGAATAATTAAAGGAAAATTTAATTTCTGGAGACTGTGTGTGACTAGTATGAGCATAGGAAACTCCTAGGGGCTTCAGGATGGGGGGTGGCTATATTTTGTGTGCTTTACCTTCAGGAACCCCACCAGAGTCTCAAGGCTCTGTCAGAGGGAAGAGAATAGTGAACTTCCATAACAAAAGCCTACTCTCCAGGGAAAGAGACTATCAGAGCTTTTCCCAGCAGGCAGAAGGGAATTTTCCCACTCCAACCACCTCCAGACTTCTTTCTCACACAGTAGGAAAAAATCAAACAGTTCATGGCTTCAGAGAAATAGATTTGGAACAGCTAGAGAAAGAAGTACACAGAAGAAAAGAAAAGCTATATCACTGGAGAAATATTTGTGAAGATCACAGTTCTGAGGCAAAGGCTCACTAGAAAACTGATTTAATCAGAAGATTATAGAAAGCAGACTCCTCAGTCTCCCTCCCCCCCACCAAACCACCACACCAACTGGGCTCCAGTATAATAACAGTGAGTTACAGCTGAAAGAGCTGCAAGACACAAACTCTCTCTGAGGAGCAGTATGTAGGGAGGCCCAAAGTCAAGCGTGGAGACAAACGCAGGGACGTTAGAGTAATTTGAAACCTCTGTCACCTGTAACTACAGTAATCTTTAAACACAGTCTAATTTCTAAATAGATTTTTTTTTTAAAATCATTACTAAGGGCCTATATACCAAAGTTTTTAGTATAGAACATAACATGTCCAGCTTTTAAGAGAATTTACCAGGCCTGCCAAAAATGAAGAAAAACAGTCTGAATGACAAAATCACCATGAGAATTGGACTCATTTGTGACACAGATGCTGGTATTATCACACAGGGAATTAAAATAATTATGATTACTATGTTAAGGGCTCTAATGAAAAAGCAGACAACATGCAGGAATAGAGGGATAATGTACCTGAACTGCATGAGAAGCAGTGTAGTGTTATTGGAAGGAGTACATGTATTAGTTAAAAGTGTATAGTGTAACCTATAGGGCATTGTGATGGTTAGGATAATGTGTCAACTCAGACAGGAAATTGTGCCCAGTTGTTTGGTCAAGCAAGCACTGGACTAATTGTAATACAAGGACATTTATGGACTTTAGTCACCAGTGAGCTTATTGCATAGGTGGCTGATTACATCTACAAACAACCAAGGAGATTACTGTCAGCAATGAATGTCGCTTTATCCAATCAGTTGAATGCCTTAGAAAAGGAAGTAATTTCAGCATTCAGAAAGAATTTTCTAGCTTGACTTCAGACAGCCAACATCAACTGGGAACTCATCAATGACCTGCATAGGAGACCCTGATTTGCAGCCTGCCTGCGGAATTTGGACTTGTGTATCCCTATAGTCACGTGAGAGAATTTTTATAAAATCTTATACTATTTACAGATATCTCCCATTGATTTTGTTTCCCCAGAGAATCCTGACTAATACAGGAATCCACTGTTTTTTGAAGATTTGTAATTGATATGCTATAAGAGGGGAAAAAATGAAGCAATATAAAATGCTCAATTAAAATCAAAGAAGGCAGAAAATGGGGGAAGGGGAAGAAATGAAACAAATAACAAATATAAAAATCATAAACTTGGTGGAAACTAATCCAACTATATCATTTTAAATGTGAATGGTCCAAATATCCCAATTAAAAGACACAGATTGTCAAAGTGGATAAAAAACCAGGATCAAGTAAATATTGTTTACAAGAAACTCACTTCAAATGAAAAGACACAGGTAAGTTCAAAGTAAAGCAGGGGTTCTTAACCAGGAGTCCACAGAGTCTTTGGAAAGATTTCAGGGGGTCTGTGAGCTTGAACTGAAAAAAATCAACTTATAATCTTTATCTTCTCTGACCTTTAACTGAAATCTAGCATTTCCTTCACTTACGAATTTATGCAGTAAATTACAGTAGTATCCATTTCATATCACATTATAGTTGTTGCATATCATGAAAAATTACTTACACTCATCTATATTTCAAAACTATGGTAGTTATTAGACCTAACGCTAGATGAGTGTCATAAAACTATCTGCTGCTACATTCTGAGAAAGGGTCCATGGTTTTCACCTCACTGGCAAACAGGTCCATGGAACAAAAAAAATTAAGAACCCCTGAAGTAAAGCAATGGAAAAATATATACCATGCTAAAACTAATAGAAAGAAAGCTGGAGTTGCTGTATTAATTTCAGGCAGAAAAGACTTCAGAACGAGGACGATTGGCCTATAAAGAATACACAATGATAAAGGGGTCTTAGATAACTAAGAAGATACAGCAATTCTAAGTGTGTATGCACCTGTAGCAGTTTGGCAATGTTTATGAATTCCAAAAATAGATATTGGATTACGTTTGTAAACTGGTCTGTTCCTCTGGGTGTGATTAAATTATGATTAGGGCTTTGATTGGGCCACATCAGTAGGACAAAACCACATGGCAGAGAAGAGAGTTGGAGTTTTGATTCTGGAGCCTAGGAAGTAAGCACACAGAGAAGCAAATACGTGAAGAAATAGAGAAGGCTCCATTAGACATGGCAGAGGCCCCAGGAAGAGAGACGAGTCATTCACCTGACAGTTTACAGCTGGCCTTGGTAGAGAGAGCAAAGCAGCCAAGCCCGGAGAGAAATGAGCCCCTGGAGAGAGACAAGACTTGTCCCAGCCTATGGCTGAGATTGGAAAAAGCTGGGACCATGGTGCCTTAAGAGGAAGAGGAAGGCTGGATCCTTGAAGACATCAGCAGCCATCTTGCTCCAACACGTGGCAACAGATTTTGGTGAGGGAAGTAACTTACGCTTTATGGCCTGGTAACTGTAAACTTCTACACCAAATAAATACCCTTTATAAAAGCCAACAGATTTCTGGTATTTTGCATCAGCACCCCTTTGGCTGACTAATACAGCACCTAACAACAGAGCATCAAAACACATGAAGCAAAAGCTGATAGAACTGAAAGGAGAAATGAGCAAGTCCATTAGTATAATCAGAGACTTCAATAATTCTCTGCCAGTATTTGATAGATCAAGCAGGCAGTAAATCAGTAAGAATATTGATGACCTGACTTGCAGTATCAATCAAATTAATCTAATTGATTTTTATAGCATATTACATCTAATGGCAGCAGAATACACATTTTTCTGATGCTCACATGGAACATTCACCAAGACAGATTACATTCCTGGTCATAAAATAAACAGTAACAAATACAAAATAATAGAAATCATAAAAGTTATGTTCTCAGATGACAATGGAATTAAAGTAAAAATCAGTAGCAGAAAGATAGCTGGAAATTTCCCTAATACTTGCAAATTAAACAATACAGTTCTAAATGAAACATGGGTTAAAGAGGTCTCAATAGAAATTTTAAAATATTTTTAACTAAATGAAGATAGAATTATAAAAATTTATAGACACAATGAAAGCAGTGTTTACAGGGAAATTGATAGCATTAAATGCATATATAAGAAAAGAAAACAGATATGAAGTCAATAATCTAAACTTTTACCTTGAGAAACTAGAAAAGAAGAATAAATTAAGTCTAAATTAAGTAGAAGAAAAGAAATAATAAAAATTAGACCACTGGGCCATGTAGGAGGAAATAAATTGAGAAAAAAAAAATTAGAGCAAAGGACTTCTGCTTTCATGTAGATGGAGTTGATGAATTTTACGCCATTTTCCCCACCATGCACAACTAAAACCAATGGACATTCTGTATAACACAAATATAGGAAGACTCAAAGGTGGAAAGAAGGCAGACCAGCTAAGGAATTCAGAACCTGAAGAAGAGCATAGTTGTGAGCTCCCTGCATTTTCTTTTTGTTTCATATATTCTGAACTTTAAGCTGGAGAAGTCAGCAACCCAGAAATGCCAATAGGTACAGACAAAAAATAAAAACAACAAAATCCTACTCTCTCTAGCCATAGGCCCAGGAACGTGGTAATATAGAAAGATGGGAAACTTAGACAATAACTGCTCTACTCCAGCCAACACAACAGAAAAAACTGTGGCCTCACCCACGCCTATACCATCAAAGGCCTAGAGGGGAGCCAAGGCATGCATCCTGACAAAGCTATAACATGGCACCCCAACATTCCTGCCAGGGTGCTATCAAAGAAGGCCAAATAGATAACTGGAACTTTCATCCCCTCTAGCTGGTGATGACACCCCCCACTGTGGTGTCAATGAAGACCATGTAGGAGCCTGGACTTCCACCCAGATTGGCAGTAACAAGGAGCTCTCCCCTGTTTGCTGAACTGATATCTAGTAGGCCTAGTGGAGAGTCACAATCATCACCCAACAATAACAAGGACATCCCAACTGTGGTGCCAGTGGATATCATGAGTGAACCTAGTACTCACCCCCACAGGCAGGAGTAAGGAGACTCACCAGGTGTCAGTGGAGGCCAGACAAGGAACCTAAACTTTAACCTCCACTGGGCAGTAATGAGTTGGATCCCTCCCTGTCCCCTGAAAGATAAGTGTCAAAAAAAAAAAAAAAAAAGCCAGTTAAAACAGGTTTAAATAAAATCCAGAGGAGCAGAATATAATACAAAAATATACAGGTTTCAATTGAAAATCACTAATCATACCAAGAACCATAATTATCTCAAACTTAATGAAAAAAGACAACCCATAGGGGCCAACAATGAAATTACAGAGATATTAGAAGTATAAAATATTTTATAGCAGCTGTAATAAAAATGTTTTAAAGAGCACTTATAGACAGGGCTTGTAACAAATGACAAAGTGGAAAGGCTCAGAAATGAAATGCAAATTCTCAGCAAATATATAGAAATATAAATAAGAACCAAATGGAAATTTTAGAATGGAGAAAGACACTAATGAATTTTAAAGCTCAGTGGATATTCTCAACAGAAGATGGAGAGGACAAAGGAAAGAATCAGTGAACTAGAAGATAAAATACAGAAATGACCCAATCTTAGCAACACAAAGAAAATAGAGTAAAATATATATATATGAATAGAGTCTTAAGGACCTGTGGACTCTAACCAATATTTCATGTTCATGTCATCAAAATCCTGGAAAGAAGGCTGAGAGAGCTGTATGAACAAAACCACTGTCATCTTGGACTAAAAGGGACATCAACAGAAGATATGGAAGGGAATACAGCTTTAAGAGGAAAACCATGGGTGCTGAGATCTGGAATTAAGACATCTCCTTGGGCCAAAAGAAGAATCCCACCCATGTGTACAGAGGGTGAGTTTGCCCCAACAGTTGAAGAGGGTAGATGTTCCCACATGTTGTTCAGGGAGAGTTTTGTGCCCCAGGGTACAGAGAGGGTGGAGCACATTGCCCAAAGATTAGGGAGGGTAAGGTCAATACCCCATAAGTCTGAGAGGGGTAGGCCTGTCCCCCATGGATTAGGGAAGGCCAGGTCACCAACTTGTTGCTCTGAGAGGGTTGGGCCTGTCTGCCAAAGGTTAGGGAGGATGTTGTCTTCACTTCACTGTACTAGGGGGGATGAGACTCTACCCCAAAGATTGGGTAAAGTGTGGTCATCACTTGGAGGGCAAGGCCTGGAGCTCAGTTGCCACTTAGATGCTTGCTGAGGGTGGAACCAAGAAAATGGCCATTGGGCAAGCCTGTGGAAAGGGTGGGTACCCACGAGGCCCCAGGGAGAAGAAACCATCATCTTGAGAATGACTTAGACTTTAAAATCTAATGAAATATGCCCTGCAGGTTTATGGAACTGTAGGGGACCCATGACTCATGTTTCCCTCCCAATTTCTCCTTATGGTAATGCAAATGTTTATCCTTTGTCTGTCCATTTGTATATTGGAAGCAGATAAATGGTTTTCTAAGTTTCAGAGGTCTACAGCCAGACAGGACTTTGCCCCAAGATAAATTGTATTCCTATTAACTGATTGTGATGTGCTTTTGTACTTGGCATTGCTACTGAAATAAGGTTTTTTTTGAATATTGTAATGTCTTTTTGGAATTCAGAGGGTGGAGTGTAGCAGTTTGGCATTGTTTATGAATTCCATAAATAGATATTGGATTATGTTTGTAAATTGGTCTGTTCCTCTAGGTATATTAGATTGTATTAGATTCAGAGGTTTCACTCTTACTTGATTAAATAACGATTAAGGCTTTGATTGGGCCACATCAGTAGGGTGTTGAAACTCCACCCCCTTGGTGGGTGGGGACTAACAGAGAAAACGGCACAGCAGAGGAGAGAGTTTGAGTTTTGATGCTGGAGCCCTGGGAAGTAAATACACAGAGAAGAAGAACACAGAGGAAGAGAGACAGCTTATTAGACTGCAGAGGCCCTGGGAAGAGAGATGAGCCTAATAGTCTACAGCTGACCTTCTGAAGAGAATTTAGCAACTGAGCCCAGAAAGAACTGAGCCCTGAGGAGAGAGATGAGCCTACAGCTGAGATAGGAAGAAGCTAAGATCACAGAGCCTTAAGAGGGTGAAGGAAGGCAGACGTCCATAGCCATCTTGCTTCAACACATGGTAACAGACTTTGGTGAGGGAAGTAACTTATGATTTATGGCCTTGTTACTGTAAGCTTCTACCCCAAATAAATGAGGGAAGTAACTTACACTTTATGGCCTTGTGACTGTAAGCTTCTACCCCAAATAAATACCCATTATGAAAGCTAACAGAGTTCTGGTATTTTGCATCAGCTCCCCTTTGGCTGACTAATACAGAAGAGAAGACATGGATAGGGTTGTAAAAGTGCTTGAAAAATTAATGGCTGAAAATATCTTAAGTTTGGCAAGAAAACCTACAGAGTCAGGAAGATAAGTGAAACCCAAAGAGAACAAACCTAAATAAATCCACAACAGGACACGTCATAATTAAACTTCTGAAAACTAAAGACAAATAAAAATTCTTAAAAGCAGCTGGAGAAATGAAACAGCTTATCTATAAGGGCAAAGCCACTAAAATGACAGCATATTTCCATGAGAAAGCATAGAGGCCAGAAGGAAGTGACAAAATATTTTTCAGGTGCTTAATGAGAAGAACTGTCAACCCATTAAAAACAAATGAAGGAATGAAGGCGAAATCAAGACAATCTTAGATGAAAGAAAACATGAGAATTTGTCAGCAGCAGGCCTACTTTAAAATGGTTAAAGGAAGCCGTCTGTACAGAAAGCAAATAACAGAAAGAATCTTGAAACAGGATAGAAGAAAACAAGATAAGAAAAAATATGGATAAGTAACATAGGCTTTCCTTCTCCCCTTGAGTTTACTAAATTATATGGGACAGTTGAAGAAAGAAATGATAACACTACCAGATATGGTTGGAAAAATATGTAGAAGAAATATTTAGGAAACTTATATTATAGTTGGGGAGGTGTAAGGAGACATGAAGTGAGGTTTCTATACTTAACTCAAACTGGTAAAATAATGACAACTTCTCTAATGAAAAATAAAGCTTATGGAAAAATTGAAGTTAAGATAAAAAATAAGCAAACAAAAACCTGATAGAACTGAAAGGAGAATAGGCCAACCCACAGTTATAGTTGGAGACTTCAACACTCCTATCAACAATTGATGAACAACTAGACAGAATTATCAGCAAGGTTATAGAACTCAATACCATCATCCAACAGGATCTAACCATCATTTATAAAATAGTCTACCCATGATGGTTAGGCTCAACTATCACCATGGCCAGGTAATGGTGCCTGTTGTTCAGTCAAGCAAACATTGGCCTAATTATACTGTGAGGACATTTCATGGACTTAAATAATCAGTGAGTTGACTACATCTATGGTTGATTACATTTATAATCAACTGAGGAGATTGTTTCAGCAACAAGAGATATCTTATCCAATCAGTTGAAGGTTTTAAAAGGAGAAGTGATTTCAGAAGTCAGAGAAAGAATTACCATTTCTATTTCAGATTACCAGCTTCTTCTGGGGAACTCATTAAGAACCTTCACTGGAGTTTCTGGCTTGCAGCCTGCCTTACAGAATTTAGGTTCATGCATCCCCATAGTCACACGAGACAATTTTATAAAAACTCATATTTACAGATATCCCCTGTTGTTTGTTTCCCTAGAGAACTCTGATTAATATACTATGCAAGAAAAGGATGCACATTCTTTTCTAATGCCCAAGAAAAACATATACCAAGAGTACATATCCATGACCATAAAATAAGCCTCAACAAAATTAGAAGAATTGGAATCATAGATCGTGTTCTCTGATCTTGATGGAACCAAACTAGAAATCAAAAACTGGAAGATAAAAGGAAAATTTCCAAACAACACATTTATAAATAAGCCACACGTGAAAAAGGAAGGCCCAAGGAAATAAAGAATGGAATGAAAATGAAAAGAGAACAAATCAAAATTTGTGAAACTTCACTAAAGGAGTGCTGAAAGGGAAATGTATGCCACTAAATGTCTAAATTCAAAAAATGGGAGTCTCAAATCAATAATACAACCTGTCGCCTCAAGAACTAGAAAAAGAAAGAAAAATTATCCCAAAGCAAGCAGAATGAAAGAAGTGATGATTGTAAGTGTAGCAATCAATTAAATTGAAAATAAAAAAGCAATAGAGAAAATCAATAAAACAAAAAATGATGTTATGGAGCAAACAATAACTCTCATCTTTTGCTGTTGCAAATACAAAATGATACAGCCACTTTGGAAAATAGATGAGCAGTTTTATACAAAACTAAACAGTCTTGCCATATGATCCAGAAATGGCACTCCTAGATATTTACCAAAATATATGAAAACTTATTCCACACAAAAACCTGCACTCAGATGTTTACAGTATATTTATTTATAATACACAAAATTGGGAGCAACCAAGATGATTTTCAATAGGTGAGTAGATAAACAGTGGCATATTCAATACAATGGAATATTATACAATGATTTTTTAAAATGAGCTATCAAGGTAGAAAAAGCATGGATGAATCTTAAATGCATATTGTTAAGCAAAAGAAGCAAGTCAGAAAATGCTCTATAGTGTAAGATTCCATTTATGAGGCATTCTGGAAAAGACAAAATCACTGACAAAAGCAGATCAATGGTTGTTAGGTGATCAGGAGGTGTGTGTATGGGTGGGGGGTGGGGGATTGAAAAGGTGAAGCATGAAGTTTTTAGGTTGGTAAAACAATTCTGTATTATCCTGTAATGCTGGCCAAAAACAAACATACATTTTAAAAACCCATAGAACTTTACAGCACAGAGTGAACATTAAAGTATTCAAATGTAAAAAAATAATAATAATTTGAGTTTGGAGTTCCCAGGATGTAATGCAGACTGTGACCAAAGAGTCTAATTATATTACTATTGTATAAATCAACTTTACTAAAAGGGTTAGGGGGAAATGTACTATCTTAAGTAACTTTGGAAATGAATGGAGTCTGTATGACTAAAGGCAAAAGGAACTGCACATAAGCACTTAGATCATAAAGTTGTTTTCCAAAGGAGTAAGGATTAGCAATTCTGAAACTGCTATACATGGTTTTATTGTTTTATTGAACAATTAAAATTAAATAAATGGATGGGAGATGGTGGGAGCCAGGTTTTTTACTGTTGGAGTGGAAGGTAATAGGTTAATAAGGAAAGAAGGCTAAAATGATCCATGTGGTAATGAGTTAGAGTTGGAGACATTAGTATGAACTCAAGTTTAGCTTAATAGAGATGCAGGTGGTTACATATAGAAATATTTATAGATATGTGTGTATACAGGGGTTAGTATAAACACATATATTTTGCTCTGTCCGATGAGAAGGCCTAAAAGAAATGGCACTCCAGTAGCAATGAGCACAACTGGAAACCAGATCTTGATTTCTAATATTATTCTTCAATAAAAGAAATCATTCCTTGGAGAAATGGCTGAATCTAGGACAGGGACAGGAAATATACAAGATGAGCTTTGAGTGTCTTGTAGTGCCAGAAAGTAAGCAAGTGCTTTTAAAAATGATAGGGTTATGTCGAAAGGACACAGTAATCAACTAAAAGAGGTCCAGTGTCCAAAATTGGAACAATTTGAGCAATAAAATAAATAATGTAGTATGAGATTATAATCCAAAGGTTAAGTCTCCATAAATCCATACTGATGTAAACACATGATTGAATGAATAAATACGGGGGAAGAAGAAACAATTCTTCCATGTAGAAGTATTCCAAATAACTAATGTAGATACTCTGCTTTTAAGGGGGAAGCATGACAAACACTCTCTCAGCCTGGTGATCAAAGTCAATAATAAAAGGTCATATTGATAGCATGTACCTATATTAGTCAGCCAAAGGTATGCTGATGCAAAATACCAGAACTCTGTTAGCTTTTACAGAAGGGTATTTATTTGGGGTAGAAGCTTACAGTTACCAGGCCATAATGCATAAGTTACTTTCCTCACCAAAGTCTGTTGCCATGTGTTGGAGCAAGATGGCCACTGACATCTGAAAGGGTTCAGCCTCCCTCTTCTTCTTAAGGCTCCGTGGTCTCAGATTCTTCCAATATCAGCTGTAGACTGGAATATGTCTCGTCTCTCTACCGGGGCTTCCGTTTCTCTCTGGGCTCAGCTGTTCTGCTCTCTCCACAGGCTAGCTGTAAACTCTCAGGCGAATGGCTCGTCTCTATTCCCAGGACTTCTGCCATGTCTAAAAGAGCCTTCTTTCTTTCCTCACACACCTGCTTCTCTAATGGAGCCTTCTTTCTTTCCCCACATATCTTATCTGCTTCTCTGTGTATTTACCTCCTCTGTGTATTTACCTCCTGGGGCTCCAGCATTAAAACTCCAACATCAACTCCTCTGCCTTGTCCTTTTCTCTGTGAGTCCCCACCCACCAAGAGGACAGAGACTCAACATTCTACTGACGTGGCCCAATCAAAGCCTTAATCATAATTTAGTCAAGTAATAGTGAAATCTCTGAATCCAAACTCTAGCTCTGGAATTCATAGACAATATCAAACTGCAACAGTACCCTTGATATGATGCGAAGAAAATAGCATTTTACCTCTGTGGTCTTCCTCCCCAAAAGCTATAAATCCAGTGTAATTATGAGAAAAACATCAGATAAATCCTATTTGAAAGGCATTCTACAAAATAACTGACAAATATTCCTCAAATCTGTCAAGGCCATCAAAAACAAGGAAAGTCTGAGAAACTGTAACAACCAAGAGGAGCCTAAGGGAAAATGATGACAAAATGTAATGTGGTATCCTGGATGGGATCCTGAAACAAAAATAGGACATCAGGTAAACATTAAGGAAATCTGATTAAAGACTTTAGTTAATAATAATGAATCAATATTGGTTCATCAATATTGGTTCAAATAAACTATATGAAAATAAGAGTTTAAAAATAGCCAAACTAGGTATCTGTTACATGAGAATTCTTTGTACTACTTTCAATTCTTTGCTGTAAATTTAAATCTACTCTAAATATATATTCTAGTTTCTGGTGTGACATCTAAAGTGCTTGGAACTCATCAATCTTGTCCCCACAAGAAAAAAGCTGAACAATCTGAAAATCAACAACTATTCTTAGATCCTTCAGAGACTTGAGGTCACAGGGCAAACCAACACCCTGAAAACTGGAGAGACAAGCAAATACAGAGAATCACATAGCTTACTGGGAGCAGAAACCAACACCAGAGTCAGCAAATGGTAAGAATAATTAAAGGGTAATTGACTAATTTCTGGATTCTGAGAGCGGACTAGTTTCAGAGAAAAAAACAACTCCTGGGACCCAGGCTCTTTTCCCAACTCCAGACCCCTCTAGACTTCTATATAGAGGACAGGATATACACAAATCTATTCAGTCAAGGAAATAAGCAGTAAGCTTGAAGGTATGTCATTAGAAACTTTCCAAACTGAAAACAAATGAGGAAAAGGAATGAAAAAAAAAAAAAAAGAACAGAATATCCAATATCTGTGGGACATTACAAAAGGTGTAACATATGCATAATGGGAAAATCAGAAGGAGAAGAAATAAAAAAAGGTACAGAAGAAATATTTAAAGTAATAATGGCTGAAAGTTTTCTAAAATTAATGAAAGACACCAAACCACAGACCCAGGAATCTCAGATAACACCACACAAGATAAATACCAAAAAAAAATTGCACTACACATACCATATTCAAATTCCATACTATCAAAGACAAAGAGAAAGAAGCCAAGGGGTGGGGAGAATATGAACCTTGCCTATAGGGGAACAAGGATAAGAATTACATAATTCTTCTTTTCAGAAAACATGTAAGCAAGAAGAGAGTGGAGTGAAATATTTAAAGTGTTGAAAGAAAAAACTCACCAACCTAGAATCCTGAATCCAGGAAAATTATCCTTTAAAAAGCAAGGAGAAATAAAAATTTCTTCAGACAAACAAAAATTAAGAGAATTTGTAGCCAATAGACTTGTAAATACCAATGGTTTGTATTTACAGTATTTTTAATTTTAGTCTTTCTAGCAGGAATTTCATGGAATTGAATTTTGATGACCAGTGAAGTTGAGCACATTTTTGTTCATTGGCTATTTGGATCTTCTCCTTGTGAAGCTTCTGCTCAAGTCATTTGCCCATTTTTATTAGGCTCTCTATCTTTTTCTTATTGATTTGTGGAGGTACTTTTTATATTCTGGATATGAGTCCTTTGTTGAATACATTTATTATGTTTATCCTTTCCCACTCTGTGTGTTGCATTTTTACACCCTTGATGATGCCTTTTGATGAACAGAAATTCCTAGTTTTAATGTGACCTAATTTATCATTTTTTATATTTAGTTTTTCTTCTGCCATTTTTTTTTTTTAAGGAGGTACTGGGGATTGAACCTGGGATCTTGTACATGTGAAGCAGGTGCTCAACCATTACCTATACCTGCTCCCCTTTCTTCTGCCCTTTTAAAAAATTTTTGTCTACTCCAGGCTCATAGTGTTCACTATGGCTACCTTTAAAAGTGTTATTGTTACATCACTTACATTATATTTATATATACAACCCATCTGGTATTGATTTTTTAAATATTTTGTAGTGAGGTCAAAAATTTTTTTAATATAAATACAAAATTGATCCAGTACTGTTTTTTGAAATCATCCTTTCCCCACCATGGTACAGTGTTACCTTTTCCATAAATTAGATGAATGTGTGTGTTGGTCTATTTCCTTTGGTTTTTAATGCACAAATTCGAAAAACACACACATCTTTCACTATTGAGATTTTTTGTTAATATTTATATAGGAAAACATATATATTTATGTCCTCATAACTCAATATATATTTTAGCAAAATGTTGTGCAAGAAAAAGACCCATGTTAGATTCCAAATGTAATTGGTAGAATGTGAAAATCACCTGTGGATTTTGTGAAAAGCATGCTGTCAACAAAGGCATTGTGCATCTCAAACATTACTCATTCTAACAAAGACCTTTTACTGTATCCAAGGTAACAAACAACCACAATAGTAATTACAATGCAATATGTTTTTTAGCATTTTACATCTTAACTTTGACTATATGTTACTTACATGTAGGTGTTTTGCTGTGTTTTAGTTACCTGCAAGGAAATTGGTAGTTTTTTTGTTTATGTAGGTTGCATTAAATATAGTAGGAAATAAGGTTTCTGGTTTTCATGCAGACCTCTGATTTTCAGGAAGGATTACTGTGTTAAGCAGGAGATACCTGCATCTGCTACTCTAGCTCTTGGTACAATGCAGGCTTGAAGATACCAATGTAGAATTTCTTTGCAAATATGCTGTGATTCATATTTTGGGACTAAGCCAATATGTACCTGTACCTTTGATATAACTCTTTACACACACTCTCTCTCTACCTCAACACCAATCTTTTCCTGTCCCTATTCTTCCTCTATCTACCTCTGGCTCTGGCTCCCTTCAGAATTTCTCCTCACTCTTCCATCTCTCCACACATTTGGCTTTGGGATGTTTTTCCTTCTGCCTTGGGTTTCCTTTGTTCATTTCTCCCTTTTGTTAGCAGAACACTCCAGGTTCTGGGCTTCTAGGTTCTTGGCTTATTGGCATAAAAGAATTTAAGGACACACCATAGGGTAGGCAAGGGAGTAAAGAGTTTATTAAGAAACAAGAAAAGAGTTCACAATTGGAGACATAGATTGTGAGCATGCAGCAGAGTGAGGGGCACACCTGGGGCCCCCAGGTTAGGGCTTTTTGAGACTTTTCCTCCTCCCCCTTCATAAGGTTGGGGGGAGGCCCCCGCTCTTTGCTGTCCTGATTGCTTGTCTTACGATCCCCTCCTGCTAGCTCTCAGGGGCCCAATGAGTAGGCCGGTTTGGGGTTATTTGGGGCTTCTCTTTGATCCTGGAAAGAGTTCCAAATGGGATTTCGTGGCCAGGGTCTGGCGGGATCTTTCTGGCTTTGTTTTTTAGTAGCAGCCTTCCCCTCAGGAGGTTTACCAGGTGGAGTCTCATGGTCATTGTCTGCTGGCCATCTTTTCTGCTGGGGCCCAGCTGCCTCCCCTCTCTCACTATACTAACCTGCCTCACTTGGTAGCTAAAAGTGAAGCAGACATTAACTCCCTTGAGAAGATTTCCCAGACTCAATGCTCCTGTGCGTATTCATATTACAACCCTCATGCCTTCCACTGCAATTTCCAATCAGCTTGTCTGTCTCCTCCACTGCCCTCAAAACCCTAGAATAAGGACAATGTGGGTGGAACATAGAGGATTTCATTAGTATTTGTTGACAAAACAAAATCAGAACCACATGGTTCTGCAATACCCCAATTCCTGGTTTTCCACACACACAAAAAATGGGGACAGTTTATAGTCTTTAAGTTTATAAATAATAACTATTAGATTTTAGTATTTCTAACAGAATGGAATATAAATTTTAATTATTTTAAATTTCACATACTATTTTTTTAAGAATAGTACAAAGAATTTTTTTTTCTAAACCAATTGAGAGTAAACTGCTTATTTACTCCCCTATCTCTGTACTTTGTAATTCCAACAAGCAAGGATATTCTCTTACATTTCCACAATACATAACGATCAAAATCAGGAAATTTACAACAACTAACAATTTTGACGATTACAGGCCAATTTGGCAAATACCTTAATTTGGGTGTGTTTGTTTTTTCTTGAGAATTCCATTCAGGTGCTGCATTTTTGTCAGGAACATAAACAGAAGTGGTGCTGTGTTCTTTTCATTGCTTGCTATCTGGTGATACACAATTTTGACTTATCCCATTATAGCACTGTTAACGTCAATCGCTGAATTAAGGTTGTATATGTATAGTTCTCTGCTGTAAAGTTTATTCTTTTTCTCTTTATTCTTTGTAATATTTTCTGGGGAAGTACTTTGAAACTATGCAAATAGCTTACTCCTATTCACCAAACCTTCACTACTAGTTATAGCATCCATTGATATTTCTTGCTGAATTATTACTATGGATTTTTAATCATAATAATTTTCTAATTCCTCATTCCGTTTACACTTAGAAGTTGGCATTCTGTTGTTAGGAAAAGCTTTCTTTTCTCCACATATTTACTTTGTTTATTCACATATCTTTCTGAACTCATTCATAACTATTTTATGCATAGATGTATAATCAGTTACTATCTTTATTTATTCTCTTAATCATATTTTCCCAGAATTGATCAGTGGCAACCAGATCAGGTTGGCTTATGGGTCCAATTGACATGTCCCCATCATTCTTTGCCCACTTTTTTGTTCTTCCACACAATAACAAGTTCCAGGGTCATCTTTTACTTTTCACTGCCCCAGCCCTGGGATCAGCCATTTTTCTAGGGAACACTGTTTTTCTTTAGTGGAGAATAATATTTAGAAGACATGATTTGGCACTACCTGTGCTTATTGTTAACTATAGTTTGCTGCTCTCAGGCCTTCTCAGGGTTCACACCTGTACCTTCACTTCTAGTCCATCACCAGAGGATTCATTTTCGTTTCCTCCTTTCTTTCCATATTTGTAACTGACATCTCTGACATGTGAGAAATCTGGCTCCAGTTGTCTTCGATATATTTACATATTGAGTCCACATCTCCTATGTATATCCATCACGTATCAGCACTACAGCATGCCCACTTGGACTCCTACGCTCCAAACTAAGATAAGGAAAATAGGAAATGGGGAGGAGCAGATGACAAAGAGACTAGAGCAAGATTTTGTAACGACAAAGAAAATCTACCAAAATTTCCCCAGAAAATAAAGAAGTTGAAATTAAGAAGGGACCTGAGTTGGAAGAAATGAGACTTTTAGAGCTCCTTTAACCCTCTGTTTTTGGATAGGTACTTTCCCAGTGAAGTCAGTTGTGCATACAGCTTGTGTTCTAAGTTTAACCACACAAGCAAATATTACTGTGCTCTTCATTCTCATCTAAAATAAATGTGCAATTATATTTCAAAAATTGGGAGGATTTGTATCTGTGTGGTTGAGGCTTAACCCACTAATCCATCCTAACTACTCTCTGGTTGCCCTTAGCAAATAAACCTCTGTCTTCAGAAAGTGACAAAAACTGATCCTGCTTATGAATTTAATTCTGTTTCCTAAAAGCAAAACACAGTTTTGAGAGGCCCCAGCCTCTTCTTTTCTGAGCATATAACTTGATGGGTATTGCCAAATGGAGGATTCAGAAAGTGTCCAACATTAGAAAATGCAGCACTAACTAGGAACCCATGGACTTCTAAATCAATGTACTTTCAAACACCATGAGCTAAAAGAAAAACAGCTGGAGGCCTGTTGGCCAGAAATGTTTACCCCAGGTGGGTGGGAGCTAATAAATACAAATTAAATAATTAGAGATCCTTCAATTCTAAACACTATGAGGTGAACTGTAGAAGAGATAAAGGAACAGAGATTGTCTAGTTAATGTGTGCTGAAGCAGTAAGCAAGGCCTTGCTGGAGGGACGCTTGAGCCAGGCTGTGGAGACTGTCTGAAGCATTGAATGGGGAGAATTGAACATAATGAGCAAAGGAGGAATGATGTGCTGCCATTTATTCAAATATCTGGGCTCAGAGAGCATGTAAATCATATTCTTTCCCAATAACATAGATAAGGATCTTGGAGATGCTAAAGACTTATTTTAAAAAGATAATTCTGTTGGTTGATGATAGTTCCTCACACTATCAGAGAAGCTAAAACAAGGTAATTGAAGCTGATGATAATCTGTTTAAGTTTTTTATGAAAGTCTAATGTATATGTGGGCAAAGAAAGTACACATACTTTAAGTGTATGTACAGCTCAATAATGGGTTATAATTTTTAAAGCCAGAATTAACCTAGGGGAAATTTTTATCTTCTCCTCCAATCTTTGCTTTGGGAGTTCTGTTTCCTTTTCCTGCCATAACTCACTATACCATGCTCAGTAATCCAGGAACTATCCTCAGGAAAACAAATTAAAAACACATGCTTAGACTGGGGAGGTGAGGTGAGGGAGGAGTCCAGCTTGGAACAGCAATCAAAAGCCTTGTGGAAGAGAGGAGGGGGCAAGATGGCAGCAGAGAAAGGAGCTCCAAGAGACAGCCCAGTTAGTAATCAGTGCAGTTAGTAATCAGCCAGACATCCTTGGAAGAATGGAAGGAGGAGACTGCCCATCTGCAGTGAAGATTTTTGAGGACAGCACTCCACGCCACAAAGGCTGGAGTCCATCCCTGCTGGCGGCTTAAGCCGCCTCAGGAGCTATTCCCTAGCTGGAATTGGAAGCTCCATTTCCCAAAAACAGGGGAGAAAGAGATGGTTGGGCACCAATTTCAGCTACCGATTAGTAAATTTGGCTGGCTAAAGTCGAATCCTAAAAACAGCTAAACTTTGCACCTGTCCAAGTCAGAAAGAGGCCAGTAGCCTCCATTTTAACTCTGTCCCTGGCGTGAGGGGAAGCACAGCTGACTGAAAATCACAGTGAAGGTAGGGACTGGCTTCTTCCTACCCAAGTCGAAATGCAGCCCTAGCCTGGGCTCCAGCCCCACCTCCGGCAGGGAGGAAGCTGGGGGGACCTGCCCCAGCCTCTCTGGGCAACAGCAGGCAATTTTGGCCCACATGGACTGGGCTGTTGAACACATCTGTGGCTCCATTCCCAGCCCTGATAGGACAGGAGGGGGCAGGGTTTCCTCAACCTCTCCCAGCAATTTCAGGCACTTTTGGCCTGCAAGGACTAGAGTGTTGAGCACTCCTGTGGTTCCATCCCCATCCTTGACAGGGAAGAAGGGACAGAGCTCCCTCAGCCTATCCAGGCACCTGCTGCTGCTTTCAGCCTACATGGACTAGACTGTTGGACACATCTCTGACTCCATCCCCACCCTGACAGAGCAGGAGGAGGGACAGTGCTCCTTCACCCTCTCAGGGCAAATACAGTCACTTTCAACCTGCACAGACTAGATTGTTGGGCACATTGGAGACTCCATTCCCGCCCCTGGCAGGGGAGGAGGGAGGGCAGGTGCTTCATCAGTCTACCTGGGCAACTGCAATCAGTTTTGACTCACATGGCTTAGTTTGCTGCCCACACCTGCAGCTCCTTCTCTGGGCAACTACAGACAGTCTTGGCCTGCATGGTTTGGATTATTGCACACAGCTGTGGCTCTGTCTTTACCTCTGGCAGGGAAGAAAGGTGGGAAGAGCTTCATTGGTTCCTGAGGCAATGCGGGCAGCTTCAACCTCCATGGCTTGTAGTATCAACCACATCCTCAGGTCCTATTCTACAACCAGCAAGGCAGAAACGGCAAAAAACAGATGGAAAAAAAGCTGAAAAAAATTCAGATCGGTTAAACACGAGATACAATAAAGCTCCAAATTAAGTTGAACCAAGTATCAAAGATGGACTGTAGCACAAAGCCAATCAAATAGAATCCTGAATGCAGCAAGAGAAAAGCAATTTAACACATACAAGAGATGCCCAATAAGATTAAGTGCTGATTTCTCATCAGAAACCATGGAGGCAAGAAGACATGGTAGGATATATTTAAGATACTGAAACAGAAAAACTTCCAGCCAAGAATTTTATATCCGGCAAGATTGTCTTTCAAAAATAAGGGTGAGTTTAGAATATCATAGATAAATTGAAACTGATAGAGTTTGTAGCAAAAAGGAAATACTAAAGGGAGTGCTTCAGTAAAAAAGAAAAGACAGGAGAGAGAGACTTGGAAGAGAGTCTTTGAAAATGAAGATTATATCGGTGGGGGGGTGGTGCGGATGTGGCTCAAATGGTTGGGCATCCATCTCCCATATGGAGGGACCTGGGTTCGATCCCTGGGGCCTCCTGGTAAATAAATAAATAAAAATAAAAAAAGAAGATTATATCAGTAAAAGTGTAAAAATAGTGGTGAAAACAAGAGTTGACAGATAAAACCCAAAGATCAAAATGGGTGAAGTAAGAACTGCCTTTACAGTAATAATATTGAATGTTAATGGATTGAACTCTCCAATCAAAAGACACAGACTGATGAAATGGATAAGAAAATATGAGTCATCTATATGCTATCTACATGAGACTCACCTTAACATGAGGATACAAATAGATGGAAAGTGAAAGTTTGGAAAAAGATATTCCACACATGCAGTAACCAGAAAAAAACCTAGAGTACCTACACTTAAATCAGATGAAATAGACTTTAAAAGCAAAGCTGTTATTAGAGAAAAGGAAGGTCTTTATATATTAATAAAAGGGGCAATTCACCAGGAGGAAAAACAATCATAAATGTATATGCACCTAATCAGGATGCCCCAAATTACATGAGGCAAACACTGGCAAAGCTGAAGGGAGAAACAGATGTCTCTCCAAAAGATAGATGGAGACTTCAATACACTACTCTCAGCATTGGATAAATCATCTGGGTGGAGGATCAATGAAGAAACAGAGAGCTTGAATAATATGATAAATGGATTAAACTTAATAGAAAAATACAAAACATTGCACCCCAATACCACAGGATATATATTCTTCTCAACTGCACATGGATCTTTCTCCAGAATAGACCATATGTTGGGTCACAAAGCAAATCCCAAAAAATTTTAAAAGGTTGAAATTATACTCAGCACTTTCTCTGATCATAATGGAATAAAACTGGAAATCAACAACAGGCAGAAAAAGGGAAAATTCACAAATACATGGAGTTTTTAAACAACAAACTATTAAATAATTAGTGGGTCAAAGCAGAAATTGCAAAAGAAATCAATCAATATAGCCAGACAAATGAAAACAAGAATACAACATATCAAAACCTATAGCATGCAGCAAAAGCAGTGCTGAGAGGGAAATTCACAGTTTTGAATGCTTACCTTTAAAAATAAGAGGGCGCGAATGTGGCTCAAGCCACATGAGAGGTCCTGGGTTTGGTTCCCAATCCCTCCTAAAGAAGACAAACAAACAATAAGCAGACATCGAGCAAAAACAATGAGCAGACATTGAGCAGACACAATGAGCAGACAACAGGCAAAAACAATGAGTAGACAAGAAGAAACAATGAGCAGACAATGAGCAAAAACAAATGAGCAGGGAGCATAGGTGGCTCAAGCAGTTGAGTGCTGGCCTCCCAAATGGGAGTCCCGGCTTCAGTTTCCAGTGCCTCCTAAAGAAAAAACAAACAGACAACAAACAAAAAACAATGAGCAGACAATGACCAATAAAACAATGAGCAAAAACAATGATTAAAAACAACGAGCAAACAGATGAGGGAGCCATAGGGAGGGAAGGAGAAAGAGCTAAAATCAATACCCTAGTTACACAGCTGGAGGAACTAGAATAAAAAAAAAAGCAAACTATGCCCAAAGCAAGCAGAAGGAATGAAATAACAAAGATCAGAGCAGAAATAAATGAAATAGAGAGCAAAAAATAAAGTAACAAAATCAAAATTGGTCCTTCAACAAGATGAACAAAATTAACAAACCCTTAACTAGACTAACAAAGAAAAAAGAGAGACTATGTAAATAAATAAAATAAAAAATGAAAATGAGGACATTAGTACTGCCCCACAGAAATAAAAGAGATCATAAGAAGACACTATGAACAACTGTACGTCAACAAATTAGACAATGTAAATGAAATGGAAAAATTCCTAGGAACATATGAACTACCTACATGAACCTAGAAGAAATAGCAGCCTTCAACAAACCAATCCAAGTAAAGAGATTGAAACAGTCATCAAACAACTCCCCAAAATGAAAAGCCCAGGACCAGATGGCGTCACAGGTGAATTCTACCAAGCATTCAAAGAAAATTTAATACCAATCTTACTCAAACTCTTCCAAAAAATTGAACGGGAAGGAATGCTACCAAGTTCATTCTATGAAGCCAATATCACCCTAATAACAAAGCCAGATAAAGATATTATGAAAAAAGAAAATTACAGACCTCTTTCCCTAATGAATATGGATGCAAAAATCCTCAATAAAGTATTTGCTAATTGAATCTAAGAAAATGTTAAAAGAATTATGCATCATGATCAAGCAGATTTTATCCCAGGCATATATGGGTGGCTCAACACAAGAAAATCAATCAGCGTAATGCACCACATTAATAAATCAAAGAAGAAAAATCACATGATCATCTGGATTGGTGTGGAAAATACATTTGACAAAATCGAGTGTCCTTTCTTGATAAAAACACTCCAAAAGATAGGAATCGAAGGAAATTTTCTCAACATGATAAAGGGCATATATGAAAAACCCATAGCTAACATTGTACTCAATGGTAAAAGATTGTAATCTTTCCTACTGAGATTGGGAACAAGACAAAGAAGCCCACTGTCACCACTGTTGCCCAATATAGTGCTAGATGTTCTAGACAGAGCAATCAGGCAAGAAAAAGAAATAAACGCATCCAAATTGGAAGGGAAGAAGCAAAACTTTCACTATTCACAGATGATATGTTTCTATACCTTGAAAATCCTTAAAAATCTACAACAAAGCTACTAGAGCAAATAAATAAAATCAGCAGTGTGGAAGTATACAAAATTACTACTCAAAAATTAGTGGTGTTTCTGTACGCTAGTAATGAGCAATCTAAGGAGGAAGTCAGGGAAAAAATCCCATTTACAATAGCATAAAAAGAATAAAAGATTTATGAATAAACTTAAATGAGCATGTAAAACTACAATGAATTACTAAAATAAATCAAAGAAGACCTAAATAAGTGGATGAAAATTCTATGTTCATGGATGAAAAGACTAAATATCATTAAGATGACAATTCTACCCAAATTGATATACAGATTCCATGTAATCCCAATAAAAATTCCAAAAGGTTTTTTTTTTATTTAAAGAAATGGAAAACCCAATTATCAAATTACATGGAAGGGTAAGGAATCCCAAATAGCCAGAAACATCTTAGAAAGGGAGAACAAAGTTGAAAGACTCTTACTTCTGGACATACTCATATTACATAGCTACAGTGGTACTGGCATAAGGATAGACATATTAATCAATGGAACTGAATTGATGGTCTAGAAACAGAGCCTTGCATCTATGGTCAAGTGATTTTTGACAAGGTTGTCAAACCCACCCAGCTGGGGCAGTCTATTCAACAAATGGTGCTGGGAGAACTGGATATCCATATCCAAAAGAAAGAAAGAGGACCCCAATCTCACACCTTAAACAAAAATTAACTCAAAATGGATCAATGACCTAAATATAAAAGCTAGAATCATAAAACTAGTAGAAGGAAATGTAGGGCAACATCTTCAAGACCTGATAGTAGGTGGTGGTTTAAAACTTACACCAAAAGAACAAGCAATGAATGAAAAAGTGGATAAATGGGACCTCCTCAAACTTAATCACCTTTGTGCTTCAAAGAACTTTGTCAAGAAGGTGAAAAGGCAACCCACTCAATGGAAGAAAATATTTGGAAACCATATATCTGATAAGGGTTTGATTTCCATGCTATGTAAAGAGATCATACAACTCAAAAATAAAAGAACAAGCAATCCAATTAAAAAATGGGCAAAAGACTTAAATAGAGATTTTCCAAAGAGGAAATACAAATGATCAAAAAGCACATGAAAAAATGTTCAGTATCTCTAGCTCTTAGGGAAACGCAAATAATTTCATACCACATAGAATGGCCATTATTATTTAAAAAAACAACAACAGAAAACAATAAGTGCTGAGAAGGATGTGGAGAAATAGGAACAGTCCTTCACTGTTGGTGGGAAAGTAATATGGTGCAGGCTTTGTGGAAGACAGTTTGGTGGTTCCTCAGGAAGCTAAATATAGAACTGCCATATGATCCAGCAATTCCTCTACTGGGTATATTGCCAGAAGAACTGACAACAGTGATGTGAACAGACATTTGCTCAGCGATGTTCATAGTGTTGTTATTCACAATTGCCAAAAGATGGAAACAACCCAAGTGTCCAGTAACCAATAAATAGAAAAACAAAATGTGGTATAGTCATATGATGGAATCCTGTGCTGCTGGAAGAAGAAATGAAATTGGGACACATATGATAACATGGATGAATCTTGAGGACATTATGCTAAGTGAAATAAGCCAGACACAAAAGGACAAATATTGCATGGTCTCACTAATATGAACTAAATATGAAGAATAAACACATGGACTTAAAACCTAGAGTATAGGTTACTAGGAGATAGGATGAGAACTGAGAAGAGGTACTGATACTTAATATACGTAGAATTTTCAATTAGCTTGACTGTAAAAGTGTGGAAATGGATAGAGTTGATGGTAATACATTGTAGTGTGTATAACTAACATGGCTGGTTTATAAATGGGATTGTCACTGAAAGTGGTAGTTTAAGGATGTAAATGTCAATAGAAAGAAAGCTAGAGAATAATCTAGGGACTGAATAATATAGTGAACCCAGAGGTAAATGAGGATTGTGGTTAATAATACAAATAAAAGAATGTTCTTCAATTAACTAGAACAAATGTATATCACTATTACAAGGAAGTAAGAATATAGTGATGCATGGGGAAAATACAATTAATGTAACTTATGGACTATAGTTAATGGCAATATTGTAATATTCTTACATCAATGTCAAAAAAGGTACTATGTCAATGCTAAGGGTCAATAATAGGGGGTATGAGAGTTTTTCTTTTGGACTAAGGAAAACGTTCAAAGGTTTACTGGGGTGATGACTGCACAACTCTGTGATGAAAGTGAGAGCCACTGAGTGTACAATTTGGATAGAATGTATAAGGCATGGGACTGTGTAACACAGTGAACCATGTGGTGGAAGATAGACTGTGGTTAACAGTACAAATATGGAAGTGTTCTCTCATGAACTATAACAAATGTACAATACTAATACATAGTGTTAATAATAGGGAGTGTGTGGAAAAATATACCAACTGTATGCTATGGAGCATAGTTAGTGGTAATAGTCTGATCGTGTTCTTTCATAATCTGTAACAAATGTTCCACAACAATGTAAGGTGTTGGTGAAGGGGTGATGTATGGAAATTCTGCACATTATGCATGATTGTTTTGTAAGCTCACAACTTCTCTAATGAAAAAAATAACATGCCTTTTAAAAAAAAAGGGGGGGGCGGCGAGGGAAAGCTCAGACGCTTTCTCTAAGTATCAGGCTGAGATATAAACAAAAAGCCTTGATTTCCCAGGGAAAGATTTCATTATTAAGGAGTTCATCTTAATAATATTTTGAACTGTTTCAGTTCCATCTACAAACTCTGTCCTAACAGTAATTGCCATGCTCCAGTTATTTGCAAAATACCAATTGCCAGATACTACTGTTTCTAGTCATGGACTTGAACTTAGATTAGGTTAAGGAATTTATCCACAGAAAACTTGTTTGAACTATCACCTTCCTAATTCACCTACTTCTAACAAACATTCAGACTTTAAGAAGAGTGAGGATGACTGAGGATTCCCCAAGGCACGGAGCTAATGGCAAGCGCAGACAAGACAGGACAAGTTGCCTCTGATGGAACAAGTGAATCCTGCTGAAGGGATGGTAGGCTAATTTCTCAAGGCAAGCCTCAGTCATATTTATCAAATATAGCCAAAGATTCACAAGATGAACAAATAGGTATTCTGCATGTGAGCCTGTTTATAAACTCTTCTTACCAAAAGAGCTTATTTACTTGGGCTAAAACAAGGAGGCTCCCTGGCATTTATAATTGAGATGTTCAGGCCTGGGTCATTCAAAGTCCAGAATGAAGCATATCATGATGTCCTGTCAGAGTAACTTGATAAGAGAGGACCAGTATGAGTATTTCCTTTGGATCAATTTAGTGTTTAGTTTTTGGCTCAGCCTACTGAGGCTACAGCAGGGCACAAAATCAAGTTGAAATAATTCTGGTCTGGTTACCACAAACACTAAAATGTAGTTCCTCATGTTTACTTAGCTCAGCACAATATTTTTTTATGATGGTAAGATGCTTATCTGTCATGTAGAGTAAGGAAGCTAAGTGGAAAATAAGAGGTGTGATGTTGAATAAACTTAATATCTTGGGTCCATTCTGAGTGATTGTAATTGGAAGCTACAGTCTTTAAAGGAGCTCAGAGTGGAAAGTAGCATTAATGGCAATAAGAGAACCCTGCTGTTGAAGGCGCTTTTGTATTTTATGTATTGTATTTTATGACTACTTTATATTTGTGTTTCTTCAGTAAAAATCACAAGACTGCTTCCTTTACTGGAACTGTAAATACATCGCAGTATCTTTTTAACTGGGTCACATTCTTTCTCATTCCCTTGGTTTCATTCCTGAAGAGAATAAGCAGAGACTTTCACCTTGATTTGCCCAGTAAAATCACCCTACTATTATCCCAGCAACTCAGATCCTTTTCTCCTGAAGTCATTTCAAGAATAAATTCCACCTTATTAATTGGGTTTTCAATTAATAAGTTTGCCTTCTATGTAATTCCTTTCTTCTGCTTACCCTCCTCTTCTTTTTGCCATTTCTTTGAACTCTTCCACTCCTTTCTACTGCAGCTCTCATTTAGCATTCTTATTTGTGGCTGAAATTTTTGGTTCGGTTATGATGGGACATTTAAAGTTTCCATCAATTTTTCTAAACTAATTTGAGGATTGTTTCCACATTGTGCACTTAACCTTCGAAAAGGGCCATGTTCTCATGGATTGATTCATGTGGTTAAGTGATTTTATTCGCTGCTTTCAGCTACCATTCCCATGGCTAAATTCAGAGAGCACAAGTCTTGCACTCTGCTCTTCAAAGCTCCCAGATGTTGATGCTTTGCTGAAACAAAAGCCCTTTTTTCTCCAAGTTAAATGTGACTCTAACCATGCCAAGCCATCAGAGTCCACTCCTCTCCACCTCCTGAGCTGCCTATAGGTGTTCTCCATCAGATCCTTCTCCTGCCCTCCACATGCACCCACAGTCTACCCTCCTCATTTGGAATGGCCATGCTACCATCTCCCCAGCATGCATTACTCCTCCATGCAGGTATCATGCATTTGACCATTACATCAACCCCATGACATAATAATGTTCTTCCAGAATATGTCCACTTTCTAAACTCTGGATCAAAAAAATAAATAAAGGATGTGACTTGCCCAAGTTCATACAGAGGAAGAATAGCAAAACATGAAACAAATTCTGGATTAAACTTCTAAAAAGACTAATTTTTTTCACTTTGTATTTACCTTGACTTTTCATTAAGCATGCTGATTGACCCTTAAATAATTGTGGGGATTTCTTTATTGATTTAAGAGAAATGCTTACCCTTTACTCCAAAATCAAAGAGAATTTCTCTCTCCATATCATATCTCTCTATTCTATGACACAATATCTCAGAAAGTTAAAAAACAGCCAAAGAATCTAATGGCTTTGATACTTGCCCATAACACAGGAATATTAGGAAGTACGGTAAGATAAAAGTCATCTTTAAGAAGTATTATGAAACCACCACCTACTACAAGGTCTTGAAGATGTTTCCCTACATTTTCTTCTAGTAGTTTTATGGTCCTGGCTTTTATATTTAGATCTTTGATGCATTTTGAGTTGATTCTTGTATAGGGGGTGAGATAGGGGTCCTCTTTCATTCTTTTGGTTATAGATATACAATTCTCCCAACACCATTTGTTGAAGAGACTGTTTTTTCCCATTAGCATGGACTTGGTAGGTTTGTCAAAAAACAGTTGACTACATAGGTGAGGGCTTATTTCTGGGTTCTCAATTCTATTCCACTGATCAATGTGTCTATCTTTATGCCAGTACCATGCTGTTTTGACCACTGAAGCTTTGTAATATGTTCCAAGGTCAGGCAGTGAAATTCCTCCCATGTAGCTCTTCTTTTTTAGAATGCTTTTGGCTATTCGGGTGCACTTACCCTTCCAGATGAATTTGGTAATTGCCTTCTCTAATTCTATAAAGTAAGCTGTTGGGATATTGATTGATATTGCATTGAATCTACAAATCAGTTTGGGTAAGATTGACATCTTCACTATATTTATTCTTCCAATCCATAAATGTGGAATGTCTTTCCATTTGTTTAGGTCTTTTTAAATTTCTTTTAGCATTGTTTTATTGTTTTCTGCATATAGGTCCTATACTTCTTTGGTTAAATTAACTCCTAGGTATTTGAGTCTTTTTGTTGCTATTGAACATGGAATTTTTCCCCCTGTTTTCCTCCTCAGGTTGTTCAGTACTAGTGTACAAAAACACTACTGATTTTTGCGTGTTGATCTTGCTGAACTCATTTATTAGCTCAAGTAGCTTTGTCGTGGATACTTCAGGATTTTCTAAGTACAGGATCATGTTATCCACAAACAGTGAGAGTTTTACTTTCTCTTTTCCTACTTGGATGCCTTTAATCTTTTTTTCTTGTCTGATTGCCCTAGCTAGAACTTCTAGTACATTATTGGATAACAATGGTGACAGGTGACAGACCTTGTAGTAGATGGTGGTGGTTTCTTGGACCTTACACCCAAAGCATGTGCAACAAAAGGAAAAATAGATAAATGGGACTTCTTCAAAATTAAACACTTTTGCACCTCACAGGACTTTGTCAAAAGGGTGAAAAGGCAGCCAACTTAATGGGAAAAAATATTTGGAAATCACATATCCAATAAGGGTTTAATATCCAGGATATATAAAGAGATGTTACAACTCAACAATGAAAAGACAAATGACCCAATTAAAAAATGGCCAAAAGACTTAAATAGACATTTCTCCAAAGAAGAAATACAAATGGTAAAAAAACACATAAAGAAATGCTCAACATCACTCATGATTAGGGAAATGCAAATCAAAATTACAATGAGATATCATTTCACACCTATCAGAATGGCCAGTATTAAAAAGACAGAGAACTTACAAGTGTTGGAGAGGATGTGGAAAGATAGGAACAATTATTCACTGTTGGTGGGAATGCAGAATGGTACAGCTACTGTGGAGGACTGTTTGGCGGTTCCTAAAGAATTGCCACGTGACCCAGCAATACCACTACTGGGTATATACTCAGAAAAACTGAGAGCAGTGACACGAACAGACATCTGCACACCAATGTTCATAGCAACATTATTCACCATTGCCAAAGGTTGGAAACAACCCAGGTGTCCATCAACAGAAGAATGGATAAACAAACTGTGGTCTATTCACACGATGGAATATTATGCAGCTGTAAGAAGAAATGAAGTGGCAAAGCATATGACAACATGGATGAACCTGGAGGACATTATGTTGAGTGAAGCAAGCCAGACACAAAAGGACAAATACTGTATGAATGCATTACTATGAAACAAATATATTGTGTAACGTATTTTTTGATTAAAAAAATTTTTATATGTATACAGTACATTTAATTGAGAAATGTATATATTTATTCATCTGTGTTTACTTTTTAGTTTTTAATTGTTTATATTTTCAAATATTAAATGTACAAAATAAAGTAAAAAAAAAAAAAAAAGTATTATGTTTCTTACATAAGTTTTTGTACCAAAGGGGATAAAAAGGGCTCTCCTAACTGAGATTTGCGTGAGAAAACAGTCTAGTTCTCTCTTTCCATAATTCTTTGAATAATTAAAATATCTAAGATAAATGCATTAACATTTCTTGAGGCCAATGAGTATGTAGAAATTATTGCATTTTCAGATCCTCAAAGGATATTAACATTTGAAAGACAATTATTTCTTTTCTCTTTTTCTAAAGATTTATTTATTTATTTCTCTCTCCCCACCCCCAGCCACCCCCACCCCCCCACACACACTTGTCTTCTCTTTAGGCGGCACTGGGAACCAATCCTGGGACCTTCTGGAGTGGAGAGAGGCTGCTCAATCTCTTGTACCACCTCAGCTCCCTGGTCTGCTGTGTCTCTTATTGTCTCTCCTCTGTGTCTCTTTTTGTTGTGTCATCTTGCTGCACCAGCTTTCCTCATGGGCTGGCACTCCGTGCGGGCCAGCTCTCCTGCATGAGCCAGCTCTCTGCTCGAGCCAGCTTGCTGTGTGGGCCAGCTTGCCTTCACCAGGAGGCGCTGGGAATTGAACCCTGGCCCTCCTATATGGTAGATGGGAGCCCAATCACTTGAGCCACATCCGCTTCCTAACAATTATTTCTAAGAAGTAATTTTAGAGCTGATACACATTTGAACTTTGATTTGACTGTTGACTGTTGAGCTAATATCTGTCTTTCCAGATGGATATATCATTATCTCTCATTTGGAATTTGTGGTTAAGTGCCAATGTCAATAAACCTGCTTACAGCAGAGTGTGGTAGTGGGGCAGCAGAGGAGAGGGATTTTAGAACAAGCATTCTGGAGTCATATCTGGTTGTGTTCTTATCTAGGCACTGACATTTACAAACCTGGTGACCATAGGCAAGTTATTAACCTATTTCATCCTCTGTGAAATAGGGATAATAATAGTACTGACTTCATTGGGTTGCTAAAAGAGTTAAAAGAGTTAATAATTGGGATGTTGCCTGGCATAAATTTTAGTGCTATATCTACTTGTTTAATGAAATAAATAAAAACATATAGCAATAACCCATGGGGAAAGAAAGCTGGAGTGTGATAAAGGAAAACCAATCTTTAGTCCTGGCACTTTGCTAGGTAACTGAGTACTTTTGCATAAGTCCTGAAATCTTTTGGACCCACTTATTCCAAGTGTAGCATGAGGAACTTGACCTAGGAAACTGTGACAATTTCTTGTTGCTCATCAAAAGAGGCGCTTGCCAATGACTTTAATGTTGGTGTCAAAAGAATATTTAATGGCATATCTAAAAGACTGCAGGAGGTTAATCATTCCACATACCTTCTGACAATATAAAATTTGGATAAAGAGGTGAGGATTAATAAAGCACAAGTAGGCATAGAGAAAAAGGACATTAAATTGTGATATAGTTACGTATTTTTCATGGCTTCTTGAAGAATTTCAATGATTAAAGAATGAAACAATCAAGGCAGAGGCAATTTCAGTTGCATTATTAAGTACTGAATGTCTTTACCATCAATCAAAGGCTGGGCAGGCTTATACAGAGTTTGATGGATTGAGTTTTCCTGGTAGTAAATTTTGTTTTTGGAGAAATGAGAATATCCCTGCTTTCGCATATATCCTGAGTGTTCAATTACAAGCCCATAGCTCATTTAAACATCCTAGAAACATGCTACTACTGGGGCCGGGGCTAAATTGACTCATCAGGTAATTCAGAAACTCCAACCAATGGGAAAAAGAGAGGTGAGAGAGATCTGTTTCCTTTAGCACTGACTGTGACTTAGGAAACACATCAGATACTAGGGATAACTTGCAGTCCTAGGCTCTCTTCCTGCGACTTACAGATTAATAGCAAATATGTAAACCATGAAGTGTTGTTAAGTGCTGGAATCACAAGGAAATGAGTCATTCAGTTGTAGATCACATTGAAGTTTCAAGAAACACATTTATCAATTATCTCTCATTGAAAAATTCTGGTCTTTAAGAATAAAGACATATTGTTGGTTAAAGAAATAAGGTTATAAAAGCAAAGGTCACACCAAATAAAGAAAAGAAGCTAGGTGAAAGTGAATGTTCTCTGGGCAAGTATTAAAAAGAACACTATCATCTTTCTCCATTTCTTTACTTCTAAGAATGCCTTTGCGAATAAACATTCCTCCTGTGGCCATACAATAAGGAGAGGCACTTCAATTTCTGCTAATATGGAAAGTGACCTTCCACCAATTCAGGCTTTTAGCAACATCAAACAACCTCTATGTGTTCTTGGAGGACTGAGCAACACACAAAGCAAGACAGATAAAGGATCATTGAGCAGGTTCCTGGGTTACCAACTTAGAAGTCACCCTAAATCATCATTGAAATAAAAAGTAAATGCTTTGCCAGTTATAAAACACCTAAACAGTGAGATGAAAATTGATTCTGATCTCAATCAAAGCATATTATAAATTCTCTAATTTGTATTTGAATATAATCCCTCCTAAAGGATACCATTATCTAGAAAATCTATTATTGTTGCTATTGTTATTGTTGAAAACAAACAAAATATTTTCCCTCTGATTGAATACTGAATGAAGTGGTGGATATGCCCTATCTCTCCAGCATCAGCCTGCATAAAATCTATATTTCTCTCTAATGCTTTAGGGAATATATATTTGAATGATATTTAGTGAGTGTTACTAGATATTTGTCTTAGAGCGGACTCAAGGAAGAGGACAAAAGGCAGTCTATTTAAGGCTCTAAAGATAAAGAAATATGTACGCAAATTGTATTAATTGGAAATTTAATTTCAGCACATTCTGAATGATTGCTAAGTAAAAACATTAAATATTTTGCTTTGAGAAGGCTCCAAATTATTAGCCCATTTGATCCAGCCCTTACACAGATACCTGCTCCAGTGGCTATGTAGGTTTCTTGGGTTGTTTTGTTTTAAATCTCAAGTTTTCAAGCAGCTTTAAGCCTCAAGTCCAACCTTAATTAAACCTATTGAAGAGCAACAGAAAATAAGCTTTAAAGGTCCCCTGTTTGGCTCATAAAATCTCAGCACAACAAACCAGGAAATATTCAATTATTCCTAGGACGCCATAAACATTTTATGGCTCAATCCTATTACTCCTCTTAAGGCTCCCTAAGGCACAGATGTTTTGTCTGCCTCATACTTCTCCTCCTCAACCCTTGCATTTGATCTTTTTTATGTACTTGAAAGATGAGTTTGCTTTTCAATTTACACTCTTTGCCTTCACTCCAGTGCTTTGGGGAGGAGAGGCAGAGAAGTGAAGAAAGACATTCTCAGAAGTGGCTATGAGAAGCCAAGTTTGTGTTTCCCTCAACAGACTCCAAAGAAATAGAAAACATCATAATTCCCTAAGTAGTCTACAAGGTGACAGAGGAATTAATACATGCAGACTGACTTGCAAATTGTGATGCCAACAAACTGGAAACATTGCTCATAAGAGGAGTGCTTCCCTAAGCCACGCTTGATACTCTAGCTGCTGGGTCAGGCATCTGCCTAATCATTCAAATCCTCACAGGCTTATTCCTAGCCATACACTACACATCAGACACAACCACCCCAATTTCCTTCCCTTAGTCCACACGCCAGCCCTCCCCACTAACCAGCCTCTCCTCTAATTCTTGAGCTAATTTCATCCATAGTCAGAAAGAATTTGTGGAGCTCGAGTTTAATATTTAAGTATCAAGAGTAAGTCAAACTTGCTGCTCAATCGGCCTGACCTTGAACCACAATTCTAATTATGGGCTTTCTGCTTTGCTCTTAAGTGAAAATAACTACCATCTACTGACTGATTAATGCTTGCCACTGTTCTAAGTACTTGACATGTATTATCTCATTTAATCTTCACAATAACCTTATGGGGTGGTTACTTTTCAGCAATTCAGGCACAGAAGTTAAGCTGTTTGCCCCAGATGAGAGCAGTAGAGCCAGGTGTTGGAGCCAGGATTCAAGAGCAGGAAGCCAGATTGACGAGCTTAACTACTGCACATACTTCCTACCAGGTCATCACTCTACAGTACCCACTTTCAGTAGCTTGTTTTTTGTTTCACTCCCATTCCCTAATTTGTGTTCTTTTCTTAACTATCCCAAGTCTCCATGCCTTCCTGAGCTTGGAAGAAGTCTTTGCCCTGAGTTTCACTCAGCTCTCTGGGGCCCCATTAGATCTGATGTCAATTCTCTTCCTATATCAATCTCCAAATACTGTATGTCCTAGGTTTCTTACAACTGCACTCCAACCATCTTCCAGAACAATCATTTCTCCAACTGTTAGATGGACCCTGTTTCACAGTTGTCACAGTTTCTGGTGATGTGAATGGACTTTCCTGAATGGACTCTATTGAAACTCCAAGCAGACAAATTAGGATTGAATTAGAAACAGTTCCAGCACAAAAGAGCTTTCTGTGAATTTACTGTTCCAAAAGAAACCCTCAGGGTTTTACTTCTTTTTTAAAAAAGCCTAGCCAGACCTAAAGGATACCCCCAGCCTAAGCAACCCCTTGTTCACTGCAGTGTTAGGAAAATTAATTGACCCAATAGAGCTGTATTATTCAGGGTTCGCCAGAGAAACAGAACCAACAAATTATATATATGTATGTGTGTGTGTGTGTGTATTTGATTTATCATGTGATTGCGGGGGTTGGCAAGTCCAAATTCTGTAGAGGATGACAGGCCAGAGGCTAGAGATTCCAGGAGGAATCTTCAGTCCAAGTCTGTAAGGGAAGGCAGGGACGAGTGGAGGATACATTTCTCCCAGGCAGAATTCCTCTGGATTCTTGGAACATTCAGCTCTTGCTTTTAAGACCTCCAACTGATTGGCTGAGTCTACCCCCCTTACTGAACGTAATCTCCTTTACTTAAAGCCAACTGATTGTACGTACTAATCCTATCTATGAAAGAGCTTTACAGCAGGGTTTCTTACCAAGGGGTCCGGGAGCTTGAATTGAAAGTAAAAAAAACATTATTCTTGTGGGGACATGTGGTGTGAGTATGATATATTTATTAACTAATACATAGTATACTGTGGATTTAGTAAGAGATCCATGGTTTTCACCTGATTGACAAAGGGGTCCTTGGAACAAAAAAGGTTAACAACCCCTGCTCTACAGTAACAACCATTGTTTGACCAAATAGCTGGATATCATAGCCTAGTCAAGTTGACACCTAAAATTAACCAATACAAGTGCCCAATGAGATTTGATAAATGAGACTGATCTCTGCCGTCTCCATTAGCATGACATCTAGAAATTGCAGTGGAGTCAAATGACAAGTGCTAGATATCACAATGTGTCAAAAACTTTGTGCAGACTTTGCTTGCATCACATTAAGCCCAAAAGGGAAAATTAAAAGCTTCCTTCTGCTTTTCTGGATAAAAGTCTTTCTCTACTTGTTTTGACATTCAAAATGCTACATTGATTGGTGGGGGCTCCATAGATATTATAAATACTATAAGTGTGAAAACAAGCCCAGTGTACACAAACTTCAAGAATTTTATGAAATTCAGTTTAGCCTAAAATCCAGCATTGCTAGTGTAACAGAATGATGTAAAATTCTGATGTAGATCTTGTTCTGCTTCAGAAGGTCACAGAATAGTAGCAGGAATTTTAAAGAAGAAAGGGTCAGTTGCATGTGCTAGAAAAGCTGAGGACTCAAGGATCACCAGCAGCCAGCCTCAGAATGCCACAGTTCAGGGAGAAAGCATCACTTTGCTGGTGCCTTGATTTTGGACTTCTAGCTTCAAAACCATGAGCTAAGAAATTCCTGTTGTTTAAGCCAAAAAGAAAAGGCTCAGTTGAAATTTTTTCACTATATTTTCCAAGACCAAGTTCTAAGAAGGCCTTTACCTTGAAATAAGATTTCCTGTGCTCCCAGAGATAAGAAAGGTCAAGCATTAAGGGTCAGAAGAGGGGACTGGGTATGTGAGGAATTTGCTTTTAGAGGAGTTCAGGGCTCACAAAGGCTGGTGCTCCCCTCCAAGTAAAGGAGGAGCATTGCTTGAATGATTCTCCTCCTCAAAGCTGAGGGAAAGGAACCTCTAAGAGAAATGGGGGTAAAGTATATAGATGACTGCAAGAAAGTCAAATGACATCTCCAGGTACATGTCTGCTCCATCACTGGGCTTGCAACCTACAGAGGGAGGATGCCCACTGGGAGGCTGGAGGGATGGATGGTGGAGGGAAGTTGGGGAGGGGGACAATGCAATCATTTGGCAAAGAAGGGTCTCACTTGCTATGGAAGGTGGATTCTGCCCATATGAAGACTCCAGAATTGAGGCTACGGGCTTGCTGTGGGTTAATAGGTGCACGTATCACAGGGCTGAGGTGTGAGGCTGGCAGCTGGAGTTCAGTTGGACAACGAGTATGAGTCTCCATGAGCACATCAGCACCTCCATCTGCCGTGTGGGACTGAATCCTCTCAGGAGGGGGACTCCACCCTTTCACACCAAGCCAACTCAGATAAAAAACACCACGGAAACAGAAACAGAGACCTCTTGCCACTGGCAGACATGTAAGGAGACATTGTTTTACTTCCATTTTCCTTGCCGCAACACTAAAAAGGTAAGTAGAGGGAAGAGGAAAGTTGTCCATGAGAGAGCAACCTGAGTGTATCGGCTGCTTCTGACGTCCTGACTCAGAGCCTCTCAGCCCCTGCTGATTCCAGTTACTGCTATGACCAACAATTCCATGCAGACTTCATTCAGCTCTCCTCAAGCTGAGGTGCTTTGCCTCAAGCATGTACCTCTTTCACTTTCTGCCCTGAGGTTTTTAAACCTCCCTCATCTAGCAGGCACTGGCAGCCTGCATGTGCCAGCGAGTTAACTTTTCCAGAGGAAACTGTCAGCCAGCAGGGGACGGGAGCCAGGGGATAAGCTCTTATAGTTGTTCCTCAGACGAATGACTGAGAGAACTTCTGGACACTCCTCAGAAGATTTTGGGCAGAATTAAGCCTGACACCCTCAGAGATGGCCTTTACCTCCTTCTCTCACTCTTCCAAGTCCCTCACTCCTGTCCCTGGGATTGCCTCCCACAAGTCATTGCCACAGACTTGGATTTGGGGCAGAATCCAGGCCAAGACACCATGCCACTCCTCTTGCCATCAAGCAGCCTATAGCCACAGGCACAGCTTGCCCGGATGGGGACAGGATCTTAAAGAAAACATGAAATTAATATTTAAAAGCACATTAGACCAAGTTTTAAGAAATGGTATGTGATTGATTTAATGACCAAGGTGACTGAAAATTTATGGAATCTGGGATGAATTTAAGGGAGCCAGCTGCCCAGGAGGAAAGGGGTGTTCCACCATGCAGGGTTGTTAGCAGATATGGGAAAAGTGAAAACATTCCATGTTTATGCCCTGTGTGAGGACTGTACTATCAAACCCAATCACCCTTTTATGATACTATAGCTTCCTTCTAGCTCACACCCAACCAGTTTGCTTTGGAAAGTACATGTTTCATTTCCTACCTTGACCTATTTATCTCATAACCAGGGTAAATGTAGCCTAAGCCTTGCTGTCTGACCTGTGCTGGAGCTACTGAGGGGTTCTCCATGTGTCTGTGCATCTGAGTGTGGGCCTCTGCCACATTCAGTAAGCCCAGCTGCCCCTACCCTACTCATAGAGCTCTGGCTGCCTCCCTTGGGATTATGTTATTTTAAGCATCAGCAGGAATTTTGCATTTGATGTGAATAACAGTTAAATAAATAATGAAAATTAGAATGTCATAATTTCAGCCAATAAAGGAAGTTGTACAAAGGGCTATGCACAGGGGCACCTGTGCAAAGATAAAGAAAAATTTGAGGGGTCCTGTATGGGGATTCTGGGAGGGGAAATGGCATGTTGACAAGAATACAGTCATGCATGGTGTTTGCTTTGCAGGGCTGATGCTGGAATCAGGACACCTAGGATTCAGTCCCAGCTCTGCAGCTAATTATTTGTGTGGACCCTAGGCAAATCATAAACACTCTCAGTATTTCAGAAGTCTTTATATATTAAAATTCTGTAAGCCTACCAGTTCTAAAATATTTTAATAAAATATATTCCCATGCATAGGTGTTTTCTTTTCTTTAAGCTCAGAAGTCTTCGAGGCTCTATTATTGTTTGAAATCAGCCTAATTCATCAAGGACCTTTAATGAAGATTTATAATGTGGGCAAATATTTAGAATGATCCACATGGAGTCTTATTTTCAAAAATATTATGGGTAAACAATGTGAAAAATCCTCTTTCTATGAACACTAAGAAATGTAGTCAAAAATTGTAACAAATAGGCCATAAATGTGTAGCTAAAAGCATAATTTTTTTAAAAAAAGTAAATTTCTAGGGACTTAAAGAGCTGCAAAGTGGCAGTTAGCCAATGAGTCATGACTGCCCTGAGGCAGAGGAGTTATGGTCCGCATAGGGGGACAGCCAAAGAGGCCTGGAGCCTACCAAAGGGGGACCCGGAAACTCACAAGCCTGCCCAAAGCTAGGGCTGAGAAAGGGCTACACTCTGGGTGAAAGAGTAAAAGAGAAAAATGTCATCCCCCAAACACAGGGAAACCACAGGGAAAGCTGTTTATTTCAGCCTAAATTCTCAAGGGGGAACTATCTGAGCACTCATTGTCACAGGTCTGATCCTGACGTTACTTTGTGCTTCAGGGGGTGCTTCTAGACTATTACAGATAGCCCCGTGCTGACAAAGTAATAATAAATCTTTCACCAAGAAAACTGTAAGGCAACTGCAGTTTGGCAGGGGAGTGGGGGAGGCACCCCATGCAGAGTGGCCAAGCATGAGGTATGAGGGCCCAAGCAGGGTGAGGAGGGACCCATGCAGGAAGGGACTCCTGGCCCAGACATCAGAGTACGAGAGTCACGAGGAGGGGTCCATTGGGGTGGGGGCAACAGTGGCTGTAGGACATTGTTGACATACAGTGGAGCTGACCAAGTAAGGAAAAAGACTAAGATTAAGGGATGCCAGAGTTTCCATCATTGGGGAAGGGAGAAATACGGAAAGAGGGAAAACTAAAATGAATCCTTTGGAAATGTTGCCTTAGAATTGGAGGAATTGGGATCAAGTCGTGGTTTTCCGTATATCTACAGACAGGTAGAGATACAATATGATAAAGATAAGGCTGTAAGTGTGTGTTCATGAGTGTATAATGTGCATACGTGTATGTGAGCATGCATATATTTTCTTGTTCTGTCCACTAGCAATGAGCACACCAAGCACCCAGATCTCAGCCTTTAAATACCATTCTCCACTATAAGGAACTGGAGTTTTTTGGAGATGTGGAAGATATCAGGTTTGGGACAGAAAAGGACAAGATCACATCTTTTTGTGTTAGAAAATAAGGAAATGAGCTAAAAATGATGGAGCATGTCAAAAGACCTAGGGACCAGCTTGAAGGGGCTCCCATTGACCAATTTGGAACAAACTGAGCATTAAAATAAGTAATGAGGGAAGCGGGTGTGGCTCAATGGATAGAGCTCCCGTTTACCATATGGGAGGCCCCGGGTTTGCTTCCCGGGGCCTCCTTGTGAGGGCAGGCCGGCCCGCGCGGCGCGGTGGGCTGATGTAGCAGGACCTCACAGCAAGGGGGAGATAAGCAGACACGGAAGAAACACACAGCGAATGGACACAGTAAAACACAAGCAACAAGGGGGGGATAAATAAATAAATAAATAAATCTTTAAAAAAAAATAAAATAAAATAAGTAATGATAACAAAAGATTATAACCCTTTGAATAAAATAGAAAATCATGAATCTAAACTGGCATAATAAATAGAAAATGTGATGAGAAACAGGAAATTTTCAGTTCCGAAGTCACTCGCCACAAAATTATTAATTAAAAAAAGAAAAAGAGTAACTTTACAATGGAGAAACCTGGCAAATACTACCTAATCAAGTGATCAAAGTGAATGTCATCCATAAAGGGACAAATCAAAATTATGAATCACCTGATAAGATTCAATTAAAAGAACACACAGCACTTCTGTGATATGATTAGATTCAGGGTATGCATTTCTGACAGGAATTAGGAAATATTGGACAAATCCAAATTGATGAAACCCGTTCTACAGAATAACTGTCCTATAATCTTCAAAAATGTCAAAGACATAAAATTCAAGGAAAGAACAAGGCATTCTTCCAGATTAAAAATGTTAAAAAAACATTTAACTATTTTCTGCATGGTTTTTCTGTAAATGTGCAACTTGTGTAATAAAAAAAACAATAGAAGCACAAAAAAAGATAAGATATGACAACTTAAGTAATTTGTGATTCTGAATTGGATCCTTTTGCTGTAAAGGAAGTTATTGGTGAAATGAGAATGGGGTCCTTGCATTAGATGGTAGTAATGTAATAATACTGCTTTCAGGATTTTGATGGTTGTATTGTGGTTATGTAGAATGCCCTTGTTTGTAGAAAATGTACATTGAAGTGATTAGATTAAGATGTTGCATTAAATGGGAAACTTATTTTCAAATGGTTTAAGAAAAAGTGTTCTTTGTACTTCATATCCAACTTTTCTATAAGTTCGAGATTGTTTCAAAATTTAAAAATATATTTTAATTAAGCTTAATCACTAAAAAAAATAGGAATAAAATGCATAACATCCAAATCAGTAGAGGGGAAAATAGGGACTATAAAAAAAAACAAAACAAAAAAAAAACTAGATTTCTTTTCAATAAGATAGTAAAGCAGGGGAAAGGAAGCAAAACAAACAAGCAAAAAACAGTTAACATAAGGAACAAAATAAGATTAAATAGATTTAGGCCTGTGTAAATCAATATACACAGGAAATGTAACTGAACTAAACTTCTCAGATAAAAGACATTTTCAGCTGATATTAAACAAATAACATTTAGCTATGTGAAATTGCTAAGAGACATTTCTATATTTTGAGTTTGAAAATAGCATAAGAAAATAAAATGTAAGAGAAAAATACTGAAAGTTGATGTTACATCATTTGTATAAAGTATACTTGACATAGTACATACAAAGTACTTAATAATAAAAGAGACAAATCACCAGTAAACCATAACAATTTGGAACCTGTATGAATTTAACGTAGCCTCAATCTGAATAAATTACAAATTGATAGAATAACAAATCTAAAAGAATAGTCAGAGATTTTCAATGAACTGATAAATCAAGGAAATGAAAATTATTAAGGATATAGAATATTTGAACAACAGAATTGCAAGCTTGTTCTGAAAGACATATAAAATGCTGTACCTAAAAATTCTTTTCAGATACACACAAAACAATTTAAAATTTGACCATGTACTAGGACACAAAGCAAAGCTTAGTAAATACCAAAAAATCAATATTATACAGAACCACAATTTTTAAACCCAATTGTTTACTGCCCTCCAATCCAGGCTAACAGCAGGCAGAGGAAGAGCCTTAAAATTCAGCTAGAAGAGCCTTTCTGATGCTAAGTAAATCGCACCAAAGTATCTGCATTACACTCTATAAAATAACTTTACTTGTCTCAGTAGCTGAACAAACCCAGGTCTCATGAATTGCCCAAAAATCTTTCTCCCTTTCCATGTTTTGTAGTGAAGCCAATGCCTTATTATCCAAATCCATGAAAAGCCTGGAAAACTAGACTCAGGAACACAACCATTACATCCCCCTGCCTCTGTGTCGTCGAAATCCCCTGCCTCTTCCTACCCTGCCCTCCCCCAGGCTCCTCGAACTTATCAAACCACCAGTTTAACACCTGTTACCTTCAAAGTTGGATTTTAAAATATTTAAGCTAATGAATAACCTTCTAAAACATATGAATATTGTTGAATGGTGTGAAGAAGTTTGGTTCATTACTTTCTTCACCTCCAATTGTGATTTTGAGAGAGAAGGAAGTAATTACTGAGCAGTTACTGGGTTTGGAACACAACAAGAGAGGGCAGGTATGTTCTTGTGTGTATGGGGATTGGGGTGGAGGGGGGAAGAAGATAGAGCAGGAGCCCACACAATCAAAGAGCATCTTGGGTGGCTGGCGATACCCCTGTGGGTGTGGAAAAGAGTTTTCCAGCAAGTGTGAAAAACACAAAAATGGAAATGGAAAGGCCCTGGTGGCAAACTTCATGTGCGTCACAATTGTCCTGAATAAACAGGCAGATAAACAGAATAGAGCCCATCCTTATTTTATCTTTAGTTCCTGGCTATGATGTAATTTACAAAGGTCCATATGGAGTTGGGGAGGGAGGCAGTTTTGTGGTTGTTACTGTCCTCTGTACCTGAACAGATCTGGCATGAAGTAGGTGCTCAGTACACATCTGTTGATGCTACTGAAAGAGCCCTGTCCTGGCCCTCAGGATACCTGAGCTCAAAGTCCCGTCATTTACCACCTGAGTGTGTAAAGGAGGGCATGTTGGACCATGAGCTCCTAAGGTATTTCCCGCTCTAATTTCTCAGTCCATAATCTCCTTATAACCTCACAGTTGAACATTAAGACGGCAATTTTTCGGTCTTTAGAAGAAAATATGGTGGATTGAAAGTTTTATAAATGTATAAAAGTTTTTCAGCCCAGAAATAGTTTGAAGCATTCATGAGACTTTCAGACTACTAAGCACCATCTAAACCTCTGGCTCTGTGAAGTCTGTATGTTGAGCCCTTTCCCAGTTTGCCAGAGGTGCATTTTCAGTTTGAAATGTGTATATCATCAAGTCCTGGCAATACATGAATCGGCAAGTAAAAACAGGATATAAGAAGAAATTTAGGAGATGGTGCCAATTGTTTACACTATTTTTAGAAGAAAAAAACACAAGCAGAATTGTTAATTAGATACTAACAGACTCCTACTGATAAATGACTACAGAGATAACTTCTGATAAATGCTGCCATGCTATATAGAGGCCATGATTTCCCAAACAACTGTTTAGCACATTAAATTGAACACCAAAAGAACAGAGTTTCCAATTAATCTTCCAAGTACACAGAAGATAACAGTTTGATTTTTATCTGTATTGCATTTTGAAGGTAACATAAGCCAATGCTCATTTAATTTGCTTTTGGCTTTGGAAGGGTAGATCAATATGATAAATAAATCACATGGAACAAGGACTTTATTGGTATTTGGCTGAATATTAATAGGCTTATTTGGTCTGCTTCATCAAGGCTGTCAGGAGACACCAGGCAGAATTCATTGACAGTAAGTAGTCAGGCAAAGGCTAGGAGCTTATTTCATATAAGGGCATTGAGTGAACACATTCACAAAGTTATTATGGAGACGATGCTCAGCTTATTATTTCAGATAAATGGAAGTACAAATGTCCAATATATGAATGAAGTTTAAGAGGACTTCTTCCATTTTAATTGATTAATCTTTTTTTTTTCCATGTAAACCAGTAGTTCTTAACAATCATGGTTCACTATGGAAGTAATTCTCAAGGCAGAGTGTGTGCTGAGGGAGGAGGCATTAGCTGAAAAAGAATTACCAAAGAACTCTGATATACTGGTCTATTGAAGTTTCTATATTCCTCAAGAATATAAATCAGAGGAAAAAGAGAGGATAGTGATGCTGATAATGATTATCACAATAAATGTTTCTTTACCATTTTAAAAGAATATTCACAATTATCTTGATTTTTCCCTTGACCCTAGCACAATCCTGTAAGAGTAAGGAAGGCAGGTATTGTTTTAGTTTGCTAAGCTGCTCAAAGCAGATACCATAAAATGGGTTGGATTTAACAATGGGAATTTAGCTTACAAGCTTACAGTTTTGAGGCCGTGAGAATGTCCAAATCAAGGCATCCATCAAGGTGATGCTTTCTTCTCGTGAGAATGTCCAAATCAAGGCATCCATCAAGGTGATGCTTTCTTCTTAAAGACGAGTTGCTGGCGATCCTGGACTCCTCTGTCACATGGCAAGACACATGGTGGCATCTTCTGGGCTCTCCCTTCTCTTTGGGTTTCATTGCTTTCGGCTTCTTGTTCTGTGGCTTTCTTTCTCTGCATTCATTCCGTTTATAAAGGATTCAAATAAGAGGATTAAGACCCATCCTAAGCCATGCCTCAACTGAAGTAAGCTCATCAAAAAGTCCTACTTGCAATAGGTTTACACCCACAGGAATGAATTAGCTTAAGAACATGATTTTTGGGGTACATAGTTTCAAACTACCACAGATATTAACCATTTATTTTACAGGTGTCAATAATAATAATAATAATATAAAAAGCACTTGAACAGTACGTGGCACATGCAAGTATTATGTATGTACCTGCTACTTCATTATCAGCTCACTTGACCCTCAGAATCCGCTATAAGTTAAGCGCTATTAGCACACTCTTTGTAAAGACAAGGAAACTGAGAAACAGGTTGATGAAGCAATTTGACTAAAGTCACAGCACAAGTTGCAGAGTCAGAATTCATGACCAGGCATTCGCTTCCACAGACTGGGCTCTTAGACACTATATTACACTGCCTTTCAAGTTAAGTGTTCTGATCAATGTCTCACATCAAGTTGGTGGCATGACATGGATCAGACTGAGGTCTCCTGACATGGTCTAGGAGTTTCCCACCAAATTCTGTCTTATTGCTATTCAAACAAAATTTTTAGAAGTGAAAATCAAAATAAGCACCTGAGATGTTTTCAATAGTTTGCAGAGAAAAAGATGGCCTGAGGATATTTGAATACTTATTCTTTCTCCTCAGTAAATCCCCTTAGAATTGGCCTATTGAACACTGTGCATGGCTCTATAGTAGTAGCTGGAGCAGTTTATTGCATTTTCCTAATTACATGTAGTCTGGTAGAGGAGACAGTGCTGTTCATCTTTGTGCCCTTTAGTACAGTGTACACTCTTAATAAAATGCTCAATCAAGTTTGTTGAATGAGCTGGTGAGAGCGAGAGGAAGATAAAAAAGACCGTAAACTTTTAAATACTTATGCCAAGTTCTTCCACTTACAATTCTTATCCATTACCTCTACATACCTGCCTTGATCCTTCTTAAAATAAAGAGGTTACCCTCACTAATCCAAAACATAACACAGTTCATTTTGCCACATTTCCTAAACAATCAACTATGCTTAAATACGGAGACAGATTGTGATACTAACACCTGCCTAACCCCCAAGTCCCTTCTCCTCATGGCCTCATTTCCCCCAACTGTCAAATATGAAAAATGCCTCTCTTACCTCTTCTGGGATCAAATACAAAATACTGAGATGGGAAAGTGCTTTCCAAAGTGTGATTATATGGGGTTAATATAGGATTGACCCAGCCAAGTCTGGAGGTGGGAAGAGAGCAGAGGGTCAGGAGAGACTGCTAGGAAGAGATCTTGGAACTTTCATAGAAGCATGTTATTCTTTGATTAGGGAGCTCTCACCCACATGCTAGGATCTGAAAGGTTTCAGAGAACTCATCTTTGCAAACATTTTCCCTATAGATTGTCAAGGTACCTGATTTGGAGCATTCTACTTGGGTTAAGGCACGATGTACCCCAGGAAGAGGTAACTCATTAATAGCATATTACTTATTTTATCTGTATTATTATCATCCCATTATCACTTAGTAGAAAGAGATTAATAATGGAACAAAAAATAAGTTTGTCAAGGGAGAAGGAGAAAGAGGAAGAGGAAGAGGTCTAGGACATGGGATGATGACAGGAAGGGGTACCCTGGTGATGGGCCACAGGGCCAGGAGAGAGTGAAGAGCACTGAGCCCTGATGAGGGAAAGAAACTTATGGAAAATGTTTGAGATGCCCTAGAATGTGAATGTCAGAGCCCTGGATTTTGAGGTTCCCACCCGGGCATGCTCTTCAGGTTGCAACTTATATTCCAATAGCTCCAGGACTCAATTGATGTTTGTTTTCTGGACAATATCCTGCTTCCAGCACCTTCAAACTTTGGCCTCTTTGACATGACCGGATAGTCCTGTGACCATCTCTGCAACCCACAGAGTCAGGCTAGACTTCCTCTCTCCAGACGCTAAAGTGCCAAAATCATCTAGCGAAACCCCTTTATTCTAGGCTCTAACGCTCATTGAACAGACATTTTATGTTTGTGTTTTTTCCACATTTGTTCTAAAAAGAGAGAGAGAGAGAGAACATTCATCTCCCATTTTCACTAAGTTCAGCTCTGTCAGAGGTAAGAAAGTCAAACACTACTGTATGAAACATAGAAAAGTAAGATTTATTTATCTGCAGTTGCATTCCTATTACATCACTTACCCGATATGTTTGCCTTGCTGAACTGTAACACAGCTAGGGACTGAAAAATCTACAGGATAAATAGCAAAGTGCCACTCACGACAATGTGGATTGAGTAAGCATAAATTACCAGTTCTAATAAATTCACTTTTATTTATGTGTGAGTGCTAATGCATTCTGACATGCTTCTAATTTCTATTTTGTTATTTATGAAATAGAAAACTGACAATTCACTAATTCACCATGAGCAATTCATTTTTAAAATCTGTTCCATTTTCTGGACACAAATCATTTTTAATTTAAGCATTGCACTGGGTTTCAGCGATTCAAAGTTTGCAATAAGGAGTAAATAAATCAGATGATTGCCTAATGACATAAATTAAAGAGCCCTCACTGAAATATTATGCCACTGTGACTGCCATGGTGCCAAAAATTCCACCATTTGCGTTCATCAATTAATGTAAAAAATTAAAAGGAAGTGTGAATATCAGCCAGGGTCCCTTCAAGAACAGAACACAGCAATTTGGATAATTTGAAGAGTATTTATTTACAAAGGAACTAATTACAAATGTGTGGGCAGACTGTAGGGAAATCACAATGGAAAGGACAGGAACCCAGGACCAGTAGCAATAGAGCTGTCCCCACCATGAGCCAGTTGGGACAAGTTAACGAAAAGGTTGTCAAGTCCTAGGAGGCAAGGAATCCTGTAGAGCAGCTCTCCTTGAGAGGAGAAGGTACTTTTAGTTAGGGGACACAGCTGGACCTCAATGAAGAATCCAATGGAAGAATCAATCAATCAAGAAGAAGCCAATGGAATAAATACCCTACCCTCACTTTCCTCGCCACTTCTGAACTCCTTCCAAGGGCTTTCCATTCTTACATTGATTAGCAAAGAACAAGAACAAGAGGGAACTAGAAAGGGTAGAACTATAGAAAAGGGATTGGGAAAGGTCCAGGGCCTAAGCCCTGCTGAGAGAAAACAGGCCCTGGAAGAGAATTGCAGGCCAGGGCCTTTGAGGGATTATTCAGTTTATTTTTATTTTTATTTTTTATTTTTTTTAAAGATTTATTTATTTTATTTATTTATCCCCCCCTTGCTGCTTGTGCTGCTGTGTCCATTCGCTGCGTGTCTTCTCTGTGTCTGCTTATCTCCCCCTTGCTGTGAGGTCTTGCCACATCAGCCCAAGGCGCTGCGCGAGCCAGCCTGCCCTCACAAGGAGGCGCCGGGAAGCGAACCCGGGGCCTCTCATATGGTAAACGGGTGCTCTATCCATTGCGCCACAACCGCTTCCTGCCGTGAGGTTGCTGCATCAGCCCACCGCACCGCTCAGGCCAGGGTGCCCTCACAAGGAGGCCTCGGGACGCGAACCCGGGCCTCCCATAT